>JALLOX010000170.1:0-14549 GCA_036939695.1 Thalassiosira ordinaria | reverse complement strand
TGGCTCAAAGGGAGCTTTCACACCTGTTGTAAAGAAGGTCACCAAGAAACAGAAGCACAAGATGCCTCTCCTTTGAACAATAAGATCAGCAATGATCTCAAGCAGATGATGACCTACCAGAAGGAGGCATTCAATATTTTTGAGTTAAGTTTGGGCGAAGCATCTTATTTAAACATTACTGATCATTGTTGTGCAGGATAAGTTGAGCATAACAATGAACAGGTCTGTATCATCAATCTTCTACTTAATTCAAATTTACTTCTTCATAATCCAAGCGTTATCAAGAAAAGACTCATGGGGCATGGGGCAAAGACCTGCATCATCTCTTTTCTTGTCCTAGCCTACTTTGCAGACATTTCATAATGAATACTAGTGAATATGAGTACTATGTGTTGTTGTCACGCACAGTGTCTTTTTTTGTGGTGTCTTTGTTGGTTTCTTGTAAATGAGTAAATATGTCTATCTATTTACGGCTAGGTAACTACCTGGGATGTTACAATCCCAGGGGAATCAAATGGAAACTTGACTGCATACTCGGTTGCAAGCTATGTAACGATGGATTTAACCGGATTTTTCGGTTTCCGTACAAAAAAATGTGACACGCGGAACGACCACAGAGCGGCCGATTTCATCCCCCCAACCACCATTGAACTGTTATGTTTGTATCCGCAAGAGAATCTTCCTTCAAGATTGATTTGCTAGATAGAGCAAAAAATGAGTGAAGGACAAGCACATAAGTACCTACCCTAATATGATGTTTCGGGGCACCATGGCATGGATAATCTCTAATCTCTGTGAGTGCATGAAAAAGGTCTTCAGAGCTTGTCAGAGCTGGGTAGAAAAATAATACAATATTTCAACGTCTGAACAGAGGGAGTAAATAAACGTGTTCGTCTTGAACTTTTCTATCTTCTCACACCAAGAGTCACATCTAGATTGTTTTAGTACCGCTCATGATACTCATGTTATATAACTTTGTATCTTTAGACTCCATATCTTCGCAGACGATCACAAAATCTTGGCGGCCTTTTCGCGCCAATTTTCATTTTCTTCTTTTCCTGCAATTCAAAAACATCAAGCAAGAAGATCCTGGCATGCAAGCAAAAGCTAGCTCAAAGCATGAAGATCTAAGATCTCTGTTGATGATCCATTCAAAGCCAAAGTAACATCAACAGGCTGCTTGCATGGTCCCCAGTTTGGGATTGAGATATGTATTGTACAAGCGGTTAGTAGGGTGGTAGGCACGGGGTCAAACGATGGAACGGCGGTAAGAGAATGAGGTGAGTTATACATGGTTGACGACGGCGGCGGCAAGTTGCTTGTGTTCGGGTTGGGCAGCGCTTGTAGTTGCTGGCGGCTGACTGTTGCGGGTAGGCTTGGCATTGGAGGCACCTGCATTGGAGGAGAGTTGTTCATTGTTCGACTTGATTGGTTCTCCTCTCAACTCGGTGCTGATATTTTTGTGCTGGAAGAGAATCTCACACACATTGAATGGTTGACATTTTCGTTTTCTTCACATCACATGTTCTGATATGCTATTGCTATTTGTACATTCCTAGAGAGGGTTGATCGCAGAGAGGCTGTGGCTACAAGTTCCAAACCCTTGAGCCCCGTGCTTGCATAATAATTGATCATGTCAACTCCACTGAATACGAAAAGTATCAAGTCGCTCGATATCAGCATCGATACCGCTGTCAACAATGACAGCAACATCATTGTGCAGAGGCAAGATAGTGACCTCTTGAAAGATGAACGAGTAGAAGAAATGCTCAACACCCCCACCAATCTCGGCGGCGATGGCTCTCCCATCTGTGGCCCTGCCATCGTTAGCCCCAACAACGGTGGTGGTGCCGCCACAGCTGCCACTGCCACAGCCAGTCATGACGAGCTCCTCTCCGCCGCCGCATCCACCCTCTCCTCCATCTCCCATACCGAGGACATGACTATGATGGATAATAATAGCTCGCACTCATCCAAGATGGAGGCACAATCTCGAGAGTACGAACGAGCCATTCGTCGTTCCTTGATGGAGAATGAATATGTACGCAAGCTCAATTCCCAATTGTTGAGCAAGCTCCAGACTCTGACTAGTGAGAATGAAGCATCTCGGAACAATGTGATCAAGATGAAGAATGTGTGTGAATCTATGAAGGAACTGGTGACAGAATTGGTGGAGGCAAAGGATACGTCCGATGGGAGGGCAAAAGAGTTGGAACGTAGATATCTGGGGGTAGTGGCCGAGACAGAGGAGAGTCAGAGTAGGGCTAAAGCAGAAGCAGTGGAAATGGATCAACAACGAACCAATATGTTGGAGGAATTGCGTGCTTCATTAGAAGAGGCACGAAAGGAGAGGGATACGGCCAAGGAGGAGGCAAAGGAGGCTAGGGAGGCATTCCAAAACAATGAGCTGAAAATTACACAAGTTGCTGCTACGTTCAACGAGGAGAAACGTGATTTAGAAGAGAGGGTTAGGGCAGTTACCCAGGATCGGGATGAGTGGAAGGAGAGGTTTGATCAATCTGCCAGGGAATTTGAAGAGGTAAAGTTGGATAGGGATGGACTGCAGGCCAAAATTAGTGAGATGGAAGCAGAGCTTTTCAAGGAAAAGGAAGATGCGGAAAGGACAATTGCTGCCTTGTCCCAAAAGAGTGATGACTGGGAAGCCAAATATGAAAAATCAAGCATAGAAATGAAGCAGATGGCAACAGAACTGGATGGTCTCAAAGCAAAGTGTGGCGACATGCAAGCCTTGCTGATGGAAAAGGAAGAAGTTGTGAGGACTGTTGCTACCCTATCGAAAAGTAGTGACGATTGGGAGGCCAAGTACAACAAATCAAGCATAGAATTGAAGCATATGGCGTCGGAACGGGACAGTCTCAAAGCCAAGTGTGTTGAGATGCAAGCACAGATGATGAAGGAAAAGGAAGAATCTGCCCAAAATAGCAAGAACTGGGAGGCAAAATTCACTCAGTCAACTGAAGCATTGAAGCAAATGACATCTGAGCGGGACACTCTCCAAGCCAAGTATGATAGCGAGATGCAGGAGCTAGTGAAAGAGAAGGAAGAGCTGGAAGAAACGGTCGAGATGCTGGCGCAAGATAGTGATGAGTGGCAGGCCAAGTTCACCAAATCTACCAAAGAGTTGGAGGTACTTACATCCAAACGAAATGAGGCAACGGCAGAGATTGGGAAGCTTCAAAAGCAGCTTGAGACAAGCAAGTCTGTGAGGGAAGTGCTATCAGGAGAGAAGGTGGCGATGCAGAAGGAGATTACTGACTTGACCAAGAAAGGTGAGGAACTCACGTCCTCAAACGATCGCTTGCAACGTGAGTTGTGCACTTTGCAATACAGTCTGGATGAACAAGAGACGGAGATTGAGAATCTTCAAGCACAAGTCCAGACAGGGAGGGAGATGAGGGATATGCTCACAGCAGAAAAGGAGGGCATGCAGAATGAGATTGAGACAATATCAAAGAAGAGGGATGATCTGTCAACATCGAATGCATCTATACAAATGCAGATTGAGACCTTACAGCGATGTATGGCGTCCAAAGAAACTGAGGTGGAGAATTTACATGCACAGCTCCAAAGTAGCATGACAGAACGGGAGGGTATGCAGAAGGAGATCGATGATGTAACAAAGGAGAGGGATGAGCTTGTGGCATCAAAGAAGTCTATGCAACAGGATATTGAATCTTTGCAATGCAGTGTGGAGGAGATCACGGTTGCTAAAGAAACAGAGGTCGAGGAATTGCAGAAGGAGCTCCAAACTGAAAGGGCGGCGAGGGATGATCTCTTGGCAAAAAAGGAAAGCATTGAAAAGAACATGGTTGGCATGACTAAGGAGAGGGATGAACTCTCGGCATCGAATGCATCCAAACAACAAGAGATTGAGTCTCTATTAAGCTCAGTCTTTGAAATGACCACCTCCAAGGTGGCAGAGGTCGAGAAACTGCAGAAGGAGATTGATTCTACAGAAAAGTCTTTGAGTGACACGAAAGCAAAGGCGGATGAACTTTCTGCTGTGAATGAGTTAAAGCAACAGGAGATTGAGTCTCTGCAGGTTAAGGTAAATGAAACTGAAGCTGCCAAAGAGAAAGAGGTCAAAAATCTACAGGTGGAGTATGAGAGCATTCAAAGATCTCTGGGAGATGCTAAAGAAAATACGAAACAACTTATTCTTGACCTTGAAAGCGCCAATGTATCCATAGGAGCACTGCAATCAGAGAAAAGCAAGCTAACTCAAGATTTGACACTCAAACTTGATCAAGTGACAAAGGAAAAGGAGAACATGTCAGAGCAACTTAATTCCAAGATTGCATCTCTTGAGACGGACCTACTCCAATCAAAGCAGGAAGAGACGAGGTTGGGAAGCTCGATAAATGACTTAATAAGTCAAAAACAAGAGATGAGCGAAAAGATCATCTCACTGAGCGAAGAACTCGAAGCAACCAACAGGGCGGCTAGTCTAGTTAGCTCTAGTATTGAGTCGTTGCGGGAAGATCTTCTCAATTCTAGGCAGGAGAGCGAGAGACTTGGCCATGTCATTAAGTCACTAGAGGAGAATCATGCGGAGACACTTGGACGGTTGGAGGGCGAGAAGCAAGAGATTAGCCTGGAAGCTGAGCGTCTCTCGAGCGAGATTGATAGTGCCAATGAAAAAATCTGCTCGCTCAGTAACGAGCTGAATGACACGAAGAATGTGGCTATTCAAAAGCAAAAGGAGCTAAGCATCAAAGTGACTTCACTTGAGTCAGACTTGGTTGAATCAAAGGATGCTCTGAAAGATATGGAGAATAATCAGAGAGAGGCCTTGGCGCGTGCTGAAGCTGAGAAAAATGCAGCCATTGGGGAGCTGGAGAAGAAAATGTAAGTAAATTTGTACCATGATATGTCCTTGATCGATCGGTGTCTGATACTGATGAGCCACCACTGTTCCATCTCAAACTCAATGCAGGGACGACATTGTTGAGAAGTCGCTGGGTTCAATGGGAGAACAGTTGGGAAGGGCGACAGCAGAAAAAGAATCAATATGCAACAAAGCTGACACTTTGTCAATGGAATTGGCTACTTTCAAAAATCAGTGTTCAACACTCACAGAACAATTAGAAGAGAACAAGCTGGCGTATGATAAAGATAGGGAAGCCTTTGATTCGAAACTGAGAGCCCAAGAAGTCATTCAGTCTGACCTAGAAGCTGAAAGAGGGGTGCTAAATTCTTCCATTGCGACCCTGATGAAGGAGAGGGACGGGCTAGAATCCATCCAGGCCGACTTAGAAGCAGATAGACTTGTGCTAGATTCGTCCATTGCAACCCTGGCACAGGAGAGGGACGAGCTTGCAGCACAACTTGGTCTATCAAAGCAAAAGGAAGACACCAACAATGCTCTGATAGAGGAGCTGCAGACGCAGCAGGATGCATTTACGCAGAATGTATCAAAACTCGCAAAGAGCGTAGAATCTGCCAACGCCCAGAATCGATCTCTTGCCAAAGAGAAGGACGAGCTGGCAGCCCAAAATGTTTCATTGTTTCAACAGATTGAGACACTGCAAGAAAATGTTTTAGCCAAAGAAGCAGAGCTCAGTTCACAGCAGCAACAGTTGAATGATGTTCGCAAATGGCTTGATGCTGCCGAAGGAAATACAAAGAGGCTCATCAATGATTTGGACGCATGCCATAGCCAAATCGAGGTAGCTAATGATTCCACTAACACATTGCAGGCGCGGTTGGAGGAGAGTCAAAAGCTAAATGAGGATCTCACTAAACAGAAAGACATCTTATTTGAGGAATTCAATTCCAAGATTGCATCCCTCTCGCAAGACCTGATACAATCAAAGGAGAATGAGGAAAAATTAGGCCATGACATGGAGTCATTGGTAAGCGGGCACACCAAGGCATTGACCCGTTTGGAGGGCGAGAGAGATAGCTTGATAAATCAGAAACAAGAGATGGGCCAGCGAATTGCTAGCCTTTCGTCTGATATCAAAACTTTTAGTGCAGATCTTGGAGATGTTAAGCGAGCAGCTGCTGATGAATGTGAACGGCTCAATGCAAAAATTGCTCAGCTTGAGGAAGCTCTGTTGGAGTCAAAACAGTGTACTGTGACCAAAGTCTCGGAGGTCGAGAGCCTTCAGAAAGACCTTGACGGAGCGCAAAATTCAATACTCAACATGACAGAGAAGAGAGATAAGCTACTGGCTGAACTCGCCGATATGCAAAAAGAGATGTCATCTCTTCTAGCTTCCAAAGAAACAGACATCAGTAATCTTCAGCAAGAGTTGGGCAGCGTTCGAGAGCATCTTGTTTCTGCAGAAGCAAACACACAGAGGGTCACCACAAATTTGGATGCAAAGAGGAATGAACTTGAGATTGCTGCAAATTCAATAGACTCATTACAAACACAACTGGCAGAGAAGGAGAAGGTAGAGGAAGATCTTACATTGAAGCTTGCCAAAATGACAAAGCAGAATGAAGGTTTATCTGATTCGATTAATATCCTGACGAGGGAGCTTACTCTTGTAGACGACAGCATCTCTCCAACCATGAAGCTTCGTGCAGCTCGTGCAATAACCCCAGCTGATGAAAATGATGAATCGCAAGGAACCAAGCCACTGCAATTGATTGGCAAGCTGAAATCAGATTTACGGTCATTGCAGACTCAGAAGGCGGATTTACTGAAGGTTTCCAGAGAGAAAGATGCGACTATAGATGATATGAAGAACCAAAAAAAGGAACTTTCCGAGAGAGTGCAGATACTTGAACGTAACCGGCAAGTGCTTCTTGAAAAGGAGAAGGAGCGATGTGAGCAAATAAAACACTTGATTGAACAAGTAGATGACACGGAGGAAGGATTAGAAAGGACTGAAGCAGAAGTCAAGTCTCTCACAACACAAANCTGAGCTTGAGAATGAAAAGGATGAGCAATGCGACAGGATCATGCAGCTGAGTGCAGAACTGAAATCTACAGCATCAACTCTGTCGGATGCCGAGTTGTTAATCACTGCAGATCAAAAGCAAGCAATGGAGATGCAAAGTATGGTACGATCTCTTGAAGTTGAAAACAAGGTATTGGAAGAGTCCATTCTATCAGTCAAGAGGGAGAAAGATGATGTTGAGTCCAAGCTGGAGTTTTCGATGCAAGAAGCTGACGACTTTAGAAGTAAATTGCTATCATCTGAGTCATTAGCTGAATCAATGACAAACCAATGTGAGAGACTCACATTTGAGAGAGACACTGCCGAGTCAAAGTTGAAGCTTTCTAGAGAAGAAGCAAACGATCTTAAGAATAGGCTAGAGACATCTGAGCGTCTGTCTAAGTCAATGGCAAGCAAATGTGATCAGCTCGCAGATGATAGAAACAATCTTCAGGCCAAATTGGATGTTTCCACACAACAGGTTGACGACCTCCAGAATGAATTGAAGTATTCTGAGAGTCTAGCGAAGACACTGGCAAACAAATGTGATGAACTGAAGAGCTGCACTGTCGAACTAAGTACGAAGCTGAATGCATCAGAAGCGTTGATGAGTGACCTTCGCTTTGAAAATCAACCTATCATTGCAAGATACAAGCGGCAAGAGGAAACAAGCCAGTCTGAAGTATCATGTCTGGAGAATATTATCGCATCGCTGAAGAAGGAATATGAAGCCCACAAGGTGGAGTCCAGAGCAGCTACTGCTGCAGCTACAACTGCCCAACTGAAATCATGCGAGGCCAAGTTGGAGCTGCTATATGTGGCAGATGAGAATAGCAGCGTCCGGCAGCAAAACAGAACATTCGATGATATGATTGTGTTCATCCAAAAGGAACGATCTGACCTATTGCAACTAGTGAAGTCAACCGAAAAAAAATCTGGAAGCAGCACAAGACGAAAGATCTTGCCTTGAAAATCTTGTTGCATCGTTGAAGAAAGAGTATGACCTATTCAAAGTAGAATCCGCGTCTGCCATGGCAGCGCAAATGAAATCGTGTGAAGCCAAGTTGGAGCCACTTTGTACTGCCATTGGGTCATATGAATACGATGTTCTTCCGAAGCAAGACAGGTCTTTTGATGATATGATAGCAATAGTTCAAAACGAACATTCTAATCTCTCTCTATTGGCCAAGGAACTGGAAACTGCACAAGATGAAAATGCCATTTTAGGAGAACAGGTTCGTATTCTTTCTACTGAGGTGTCAAAATATCAAGTCCAAAACAAAGGTATGCTGCAAGCATTAGATGAAATCACCAATGTTAACAGCAAACGTGGAGGTGACACCCCTATGGGTGAGGTAGCAGTTAATAGAGAGGTAGAAAGACGATTGATCTCGTTTCGGCATCAAGTAGAAATGCAATCAAACGCCTCCAGCGTGGGCACAGATTTTGAGGTCTCAATGTTATGAGACAATGGATGTTTATACATGTAATGTTTATTAATGGATTTGCTGTTCACAAACAATTATTTTGCTCCATTGCTTCAAACTCAACTCTTCTCTATTAACGCAAGGCACATGTGCCCACAATTCAGCAGCAAAAAATGATCATACCTCTTCAAGCCATGCTAGATAAGGATACCTAAATATGATCAAAGTAAATTGAACTCCAATGTGATAAAGTCAAAGTTCAAGTGCCTCCACTTTCTGGGGAGGCAATTTCTCTATCCTCCACTGCTATCTGATCACGCGGTCTATTCCCAAAACTCTCTGAGATGATATGCATTTATCTCTTGAGAGATGATATGACGCAAAACGGCAGGATCCATGGGCATCTCTCTCTCGAATAGATGCCGCCTTCATCTCTGGAGAGCGAGTCGAACAAAAACGAGTTGTGCATATACCATGATACTTCTCTTCTCAAGAGCGAGATGCGTCGTGCTCTAGTTTATTTACTCTCAAGCACAAGTAGTATCATCGAGTAGAGGTATTCTCTCGAACTATCAGCTCTAGAGAAGAAACGGGCATTGTTCAGATAAGTCGAAAATATGCATGCGTCATAAAATGGGCAGCGATGCCCGAAATTATAATAGACTTAATTGCTTCAACGATCTCTTCATTCTTGGTTGAATTTCCACCAAGGTTGCCTAGAGGTGGCATGATGACCCAGATCCCTCGCCCCTCTCAGGTCCCTCTAAGATGCCTCTAAGACCTTCTCAGATCCCTCTCAGATCCTTCTCAGATCCCTCTCAGATGCTACAAGCCTAGAGTACAATGACAAAACTAAGAGACTCTTTGAACAAAAGATACACAAGTAGCCCAGCTCCGATAATGTGCGAAGCAAAAGGCACTGATGCCAACAGCAATTAATGGCTCGTTCAACGTGGGACAAGTCCAATCCACGTCAGCCAGAATCATTGAGCTCCTATGCAGTCTCGAAATGTAAGCCAGCATTTATTGTCCAATGCCACGAGTTTTCTTCTCGGCGGCCTTAATCTCCCGACCCTTCCTCATACGCGCTACAAACCCGTCCTTGGCCAAGCCGAATGACTTTGGCTGCTTCGTCCTTGTGGCCTTGACCTTTGCCGGGTCTTTTGGACCTTGGGGCGCCTCACAAAGGAGCATCCTCTGTTGAGGATCGACATTCTCATCATTTGGTGTATCGGCGGTGGATGCAGCCGGCATTGAGGCAGGGGTTGTGGTGGTGACTTCCTCGCATGGTGGACCGGTAAAGAGCTTCCTAGATATGTCTTTGTTGTTCTGAAGTTCAACAATTTTTTCCATGATCACCATTGCCAACCTCTCTTCAGACTGCTGCATCATCATGGCTTGTTCCTTCATTGATTGGGTCAGGGCTTTAATATCCCTCTTTATCTCTTCCTGATTCTTCTTTAACTCATTCTGATTCTCCTTCAACTCTTTGTTGTCCTCCTTCATCACTTCGTGCTTCTCCTGGCGATCTTCGGCGCCCTCGTCGAAGCCAACTTTTATTTCGGTGAGTTTCAAGTCATCAGCTGAATCATCATTTTTTCTGCAATGAACAAAGCGGAGGAGTTGGCGGTCAGCGCACACGAATAAATACACGAGTCGCGACGTTGTGCGAAGCAAACAAAAGAAAAAGGTAAGCGTACTTTTTGAGACTCCCCTCAACATCCCGAAGGTCATTCAAAAATCGAGCAATGCCGGAGTTGTTTGTCATGGCTTAGCAGCAATCGAGGAGAGTGGCCTGTTTTGGCCTGTCACCAGCCCAATTAACTAAAACTCTCTAAAACCTTTGAGAGTGACAGTCTACTCTCGAATGATCTCCTACCCTTCTTGTTACACGCCACTCAGTGTATACTCTCTCCAACATGGTATATCTCTCGAGTATACTTTGCTCAAAACGTGCATCACACTCCAAGCTCATTGCTTCAAGCAATAACTAGACGGAGCAAAGAGAGTGGAAAAGCGACAAGTGAAAGTATTTGAAGCACCTTTGTCCTTGATGCATGCGGTCTCCGAGATACTCAATTTGAGCAGAGGTCCTCTCAAGCAAGTCGATCTCGAGCAAGTCGATCTTGAGCAAGTAGCTCTCGAGTGGGAGATATTTTAGTTGGGCACTCTCCAGTAGATACCTACCCAGAGGTCATACCGTTGTATCCTCACAATGAGCTCTCTTCATCTGCTACTGGGCCATCCATCAAACGGTTCGTATTAATTATTAGATTGTATTACGACAAGATATAAATGTATAATATATCCATGTATTGTATATCATCTTCAAGGGGGTAAGTAAGAGAGATTGAAATAACTGCTGATGCTATGCGGTATGCACTTCATATTCAAATGGTGCCAACTATATATGAATCATCATGTCTCCACAAAATGAATAATTGAATAGGTGTTCAACCGGGAGCAGGTGACAAGGACGTCTAGCTGCAAAACCTCCAACCTACACACTCATTGAAAAAAAAGACATACTTTCCTCCTCTGGGATCATCTCCTCCGCTGGCGTCTTTTTACTCTTCCCTGCTTTTGGCCGCTTCTTTCCTTTTCCCATTTTACCCCTCTTCTTCTTTCTCTTCCTGCTTTTGCTGTGAAGGTCCGACGGTGCTGACGTGGGCTCAACTGATGGCATATTAGTAGGTATTAATGTTGGATTAGATATTGGATTGGACGTTGGGTTAGATGTTGGATAAGACGTTGGATTGGAGGTCGGGTACATTGTAGGTGGCGCGGACGGCTCAAAGATTTCTATCCAATCGTTGATCCAGTCATACGCAGATGATACTCGTGCATATACATCTGGAATAGTTTTGTGGCCACAGACTAGTTTGAATGACGGTTCAAACAGGGTCAGAGAATTATCATTTTCGTGGGTACACCTGAGTAGTGTAAACGCGCCAAGGAAAAATCAATGCAGTGTGACATACCTTCTGTAAAGCTAACGATGCCTACTTGGACATCACCCTCTGGTGCCTCCATGATAAGTGGACCACCTGATAATTGATCATTTGTTAGAAAATATCTTATCTTGACAACACTTCTACCACACACCACTCACCAGAGTCGCCCCTGCAAAAGGCCTGTCGATTATGTTCGGGGTTCCATGCATCCTCCTCATCAACTTTATCTCCCAACGTACACAGTTTGTTCTTTGTAATCAATGAAGGAGGCCATTCATTTCTACCAACACATTGTCTATTTGGTACATACCATGGTTCAAAGTAGTTTGGGACATTGGGAATATCTCTTGACAAGTCAAAAGTGTTATTGTAGGGTGGTAGGTTTTCGTGGAGATAGCCCCAACCGGCCAGGAACAAGCTGTCACCGGAAGCAGGTATTTGTGGTTCTTTGTTTAATGTCACCGGTTCAATGCCATAAATGGGCTCGTCCAGGATAATTAGTGCAACATCCATATCAAGTGTTTCCAAATTGAAATCTGGGTGTATTTTTATGTTGTTCCCATTTTTGCTGCGATCCCGTAGTAGCATGTTGATTGTTCCTGTGCTGGCTCGGTCGGCTCTATCATATAAATTGAAATCAACATATCCTATTGGTGACCACTCATCCCCGCTATAAAAGCAGTCTGTTATTGGAAAAGGCAAGATGAGTGAGAATGACTTTGCTTTGAGCCAAGAACATAGACCTACACAGCTGGTGAGCTGCTTGGTGATTCGCACTCACGAGCAGCAGTAAGCACAAGATATGGAGAAATGAGGGAGCCACCACAATTGTGCACGAAATATTGAAAATCAACGCTGTAACCCGGACTGATCTCCACGCGACGCGGAACCATAGTGCCTAGGGAGACGAGGTACTCCGGTTTCTCGAACTCATTGAGTTCATTGCCGTTGACGATGCCTTCGATTGTAGGTTCCTTGCCTCTTGTTCTCCGTCGCCGGCGCTGAGATGTTTCCGGCGCCTTGCGAGTGAAAGAAGATGTAGCATACGTCAAAGACGCAGCAAGGATCATACTGGATAGCTTCATGCTTTAGGCGGATATGAAATCATTCTTCAGAAATTTGGGCGTCCTCAACAAATAATACAAGTGATACATTCCCGTCCGCCCCACGCCGCGAGGCTCTAGGTACGGTTGCAGCTTGCTCCTATCCATCATAGTGAAGCGGGAGGCGGGAGGGAGGATGGAAGCATGTGAAAGAAAGATTGATGAGCCAAAGGATGAACGGAATGGAATAATGGATGCAAACAACACATTCACATACTTATGGTACCTAAACGAAGACTGCAGATAGACACCCGAATCCGAACCCTAACAATAGATTAAGGAACGGTACTAAAACGACCTACCATATGGTACGGATCTATACTATGAACGGAAACCCACCTCACAAAATAAAATGTTCTGAATAATTGCAACGAGTGTTTTGTAATACTCTCTCAGACCCTCTCTCTCTCTTTCCCCTTTTATTATTTGATGATTGCTCCTGCAGATGTTCTTTCAGTCATTCATAGAACAACGTGCTCTTGCCTTAAGCCAAAGCTCTCATAGCCTCTCATAGCCTCTCGTAGCCACCTCTCTCCATTTGACATATAGTTCATGGAGAGTTGAAGACCAACTTTTTGGGAAATTAGTAAGTCTGAATTGTCAAATTGTCTTGGTCAAAACACAATCTATCATCATGACAGTGGCAGGAGATGACAGGGCTTCTAACACTCGATCCGCAATGATACATAAATTGATGAATGTCAATAAAGAAGTTTATGTTTTGGAGCTGATCCTTCTTTCTTTCATCAACCACTTTATTAGTTATTGCAGGAGACCATGTATCAATCGAAAATACTGATATTGTTCGCTCTACTTTGGCAGGTGCCAATGTCGCTGACCAAAAGACCTGGGCGACGCTCTGTGAAGACAGATTCAACATTGTCACCAACGCCGTTCACGACATTTTTTGATGATAGACAACCAACATTTTTTCCGTGAGCACCAGATCCTCCATTTTTTACCTCCCGTATGTGATTCATTTCCATTCAATTTTGTCTCTACCCTCAATCATATCAAACAGAACTCCATCTCCAATTACACCGAAACCTACGAGAAGACCTTCACCGAAACCATGCAAGAAAAGGAAAAGGAAGAGATGCAAGAAACCAAAGCCATCAATGGCTAGGACAAATCCTTCAAAACGCAAGATTAGACGCAACAGGAACAGTTCGGGAAGCGGACAAAGTTCTACATAAGCCTTGTAAGCCACTGAATTGCCCCAACCTAGACCACTTGAGCCCTGATGTGAGCACTCTTTTCCATTTTGAAATAAAGTTCCATTAATACTTGTCTGATTTTTCATATCGTACTTACTCCAACTCTATTTTCTTACCTTTCCACATACTTCCAAGTCTTCCAGTCCATTTATCAGTGGTAGAGATACTTGGCCCATGATTTTCTTGATACCACAGCCTAGCCAAAGATTAGTCAACACCCTTGTACACAGGGGGTGGTATCTCAGGAGAGGCCAATTTAACACATGCATTCTAACAACTACCAGTACGAAATCCCAAAACAATACTTACTCAACATTCATTTCCCATGTATTTTCCTAGAGAACCAGTAAGACCTTACAGGACCGTACACATAGAGTGCAAAGTTAAAAACAAGCATGATCATAAATTATCATTGATATGCCTCAGTTACACAAACATCTATCTAGAGATTATGGTTAGAGTCAATCTATCTCTGCAACAATCTAAATTGCAAAAGCTTGCATCACTCCGAACGTTAAACCTTCCAATATAACATACTCTAACCATTATTCTCAAGTTGTCACAAGCCTTCCCTACCATATCTTCAGCAGCCTTCATTCTACCCAGACCAATCAAAATATTTTAAGTTGCTCATCAAAGTACTAGTCCTGTTGTTCCTTGTTTCATTTCTCTTGCAAATCAACGTGTGCAATGGCATGTTAAGGGAGACCGGATAGATGGTATTGGTATCGATGCAATGATATTGCTTACCTAATAATGCTCTGTTGCTGCATTGTGCTTTCATCGCGTTGAAGCACCAGAGTTGAAGTGGATGGTTAGTTGCGTTGCTTCATTCAACGGAGGATGGAGAGGGGCTGTAGCGAGCTACTTTGTTTCGATTTGACTCGACTTGCAACGTGTTCACGTAGGAACCCGTAGGTAAGTTTCAACCGTC
>JALLOX010000169.1:0-14715 GCA_036939695.1 Thalassiosira ordinaria | reverse complement strand
ATTGTTTCCATTTCCATCGTTGCGTGGCGCTCCGATGGCTATTGTTGTTCCATCTTGAGAAAGTGAAATTGATCTTCCGGCAAAATCTTCCAATGCTTCTCCTATAATAGTTTGTCCATATTGTTCGTAATTCATGCTGGATTCATTCCACTGATACACCATAACATTTCCGGAGTCTACACCATTGTCATCATTGCCATAAGCACCAACAGCCATCGTATTGCCATCGGAAGATAGGGAAACTGAGTATCCGAACCTTTGTTGTTCAATTTGCAAAGAGAAACATAAGATGAGCATGTTGCTTAGAGGAAACAGCTTTGCTATCTGCACGTGTGTCTATCAGTGGCTTACCTATCTTCAGCTGCCCGCCCATTGATCTCGCTTCCACGCTGTACCCAATTGGCCCAACCATCACCCTCAACCCTGCTATACACTCTCACCTTGCCAGAATCAATCCCGTTGGCATCGTTACTCCATCCTCAGATAAAGCCGTAACGCCAGCATCCTCACCGGATGCCTCGCCTGTGATGATCATCTGGCCTACCTGTTTGAATGTCGAGGTTGTTGGGCTTTCAGTGAGGGGCGTAGCTGGTTTGGCAGAGGGTGATGCTGAAGGATTGGCTGTAGGCATTTTTGTAGGCGTTGTCTTTTCCCAGAGTAATTATGAAGAATGATATGAGTAACTTCACAGGTTAGCACTAAATATGAACGAGAATGCATGAAGTCCTCACAGTAGGTTGTTTTGTTGGTAAGTTAGAAGGACTCAGTGTAGGCCCTTTCGTCGGATTTATCTGGTTTGGCATGAAAAGTTNGTTTCGTTGGTAAGTTTGAAGGACTCAGTGTAGGCCCTTTCGTCGGATTTATCTGGTTTGGCATGAAAAGTTGCACATGAGATACAATGATAAATTCAAATGAAAGAGACTTGATATATACAGAACTCACTGTAGGTGTAGATGAAGGTGAAGAAGTTGGTTTCATACTTGGAATGTCATTGATTGAGGTCTGATTGAAATCTGACAAGCCACTACTACTCGTTGCCTCAATAACAATAGAAGGTGAAATTGTCGGTGATGAGATTATACTTTGAGGTGAAGGCCGAGTCGAGAGCTCAATATGTGCTGCCGCAGGAGCATTGCTCGGACCCATTTTTGGACTGCTGATTGTAGAAGGAGTCGTTTCAGTTGCCTCGTCAACATTACCAGGCTCAGTCTTTTTATTGCCAGCAACTAACGTCCCTATCGTAGCTGCCATTGCAATAATGATGATCAAAGCTACCCCTCCAAGAATGTACTTTTGATGCTGTCTCCACCAGGGAAGTTCATCCGGGGAGGCAGAATGATCATCATTGATCGGCTGATCAGGAGATGGATTTTCCTCATCCTCGCCACCAGGAGAGGGTTCCGGTTCTGGAACAGGAGTGCCATGTACAACTTCCTGATCTGGTACGAGTGTGGCGTGCAAAACAGGTAGTGAGCCTGCATCGCTCGGCACGTCATCCGCTGCGGGAGGGTCCAATGTCGATTGTGTCGATGGAGGGGGTGCACTTGCTGCTGGAGATGAACCACCTGCTGCGGGTGCAGGCTCGGGTTCAGGTGCAGATGCAATTGTTGGTATTGTTTGTCTAGAGGTCATGGTGTCTGGGATGGCAGCAACATTCTGAGATCGTGGCAGCGGAGGAGCATCGGTGGTTTGAGTCGAATCTGTCCTATCTTTTTTGTAGGCACTGCTCTTCTTATTCACTATGTCTTCCTCTATTGCCGAGAAGGGCAACGGAGCATCTTCAGGTTCGATCAACTCTAGCTTTCTATTGCTTATCTTTGTATTATTGTCCTCCTCGTCAATATCGGCACCTTTATCTTCCAAGGATGGATTGATGCTATCTCGAGAAGAAGTTGCGCCATCTTCGGCGGATCCTACGGCATCGGGAGCTGATGTTGGCATGATGATGATGATGGCCGAAAGGAAAGCAAGGTGATGGTGAGTAGCTACTGGTGAGCAACAAGTAAAAATTATGGCCAATACCTTGCTCTCGCTACCACTGGCCACCATCGAATTGATGTGCCGATCGATCCGCACCAACAAGCTTTCATTTTTTCACAATTGGTGCCCTCCTTGCCCAATCGCATGATATGCATCTCTTCCAACAAACTTCAGCCAAAGATACATTTCAATGTAGGAATTAGTATTTTGACACTACTAACAAAGGAATTAATACTTGTTCAGCTTCAAATATCTTCTTTTCAAGCCGAAGATAGAAGATATCGCAATCAACTGCCTCCGCCCGGGCGCTGCGCGCGTCTTCTGCGCTGCAGCAACCTGCCTAATGTATCATCCATAACAACATAACAGTAGGTACGTTTATGATGACAATGAAGCAATACCTCACTATCACCACCTTCCTGCTCTTTGCAGCCTCATCCACCCACTCCTACACAGCCCCTCTCAACAAAGGCATCGAAGTGCGAGTATGCCAAGACAAAGATTGCCTACTCGATGGATCCAAGGAAACTCTCACCTTGGTTCAATCCATGACACCATCGAAAGATGGTGATGGCAACACCATCACTGTTTCTCCCTGTGGATGTCTTGGTCCATGTGGCTCCGGCCCGACGGTGGATCTACGTCGAGACGGCATACGTGTCAAAGATACGAGGGAGGGTCGAGATGATTTCTTTTTGTTTCGGGAGATAAACTCGGCGAGGGCCGTGGCGGATATGCTCACCATTGCCAACATCGAACCAAACAATGACAACGTATTGACTGATACAACAATCGTAACAAACACTCGTCAATGGTACGACATCGATCGCAACTCGCGAATAACTTTACAAAGGATACTCTACGCATTAACAGCTCTTCCTTTGCTAAATGCTCATTTGAACGGAACGTGGGATGTGATTGGTGGAGTGGCCGTGCCTAATTCGTATTATGCTATTGCGGCGGCGGTGTTTGCGGCCTCGCAGTTTATGGGGACGTCGCAAAGATCGAATGCTGTTGGAGAGGAGGAATGAGAATTTTTGTTTTGAATAATGCAAAATGGATGGCAATCATGACATTTGATCATTGTATCTGAAAGGAGCTTCGCCAATACTCAATAAATTCCGAAAGCAGCTTCCTCCCCATTCAGTGCTTTAGGACGAGCTGTTAATTGAAAAATATCTAATATTCTTGGCATGGCATGAAGTCACAATACTCAAAAGAGATTTGACAACACGTCATACTTCTATGATAAGAGTGATAGTATAGTGACATGTTTCAGCCAAGAATCATCCTGAATCATTTTCAAAGAAAAAACATCTTGGGTATCTAGATATTGACTAAATAATATGAGTTTCTTGACTTTGTTAGACGGGTGAATTCAACTGGATGTGAGATGAGGAATGTAACACAGTTGTACGTTGTACAATATCTTTGGTAATACAATTGGTTACACTCCAAACATAAAATTCAAATAGTTGAGAGATCAATCATGAACGTGGAGGTGACAGACCGATAGTGAGGTGAAGGAAAGGGCATGTGTGTATGCAATAATAGACACATCCAGTTGAGATGAAGGCTCTACTTAGAATGTGGTTTGGAAACAGAGACATACAAAAGAAGTCCTCTTTACTATCTTCTAGGTTTGAATAATATGAAAAATATGCAGGGTGACACGGGCTCCTCTGACTACCATACTGTTTTTTTGGAGATAGTAACATAAATAAAGTTCCAAAATCTGAGTGTGGCCCACCACAAGATACCAACCTCAATCTCAATTGTTGAAGTTGAATTGACCTCCAGGCCTAAATTGACCTCCTGGCCTGTCGTCGTCATCATCAAAGAAACGACCAGGGCCATCAAAGCTAGTATCCCAGTCATTGCCATGGTCTCCATGGAATCCATCATTGCCCCATCCGTCGGCATGCCATCCTCCGCAGGAGATCTCCACCTTCATCATTTCGTTGCGCCAATCGAACAACCAGGGCTCCAAGACAATGATCGCATCTCTGAGGTTATCGTTCACATCATCAAGTAGATCACAGAAATCATCAAAGTCGGTGCTCTGTAGTGCCACCTTCACATAGCGATCATCGACAAAGTCGTCTGCACTATCTAGGAAGTCAAGGAAGTCTTGGTCATCTCTTGGGTCGCAGTTCGGACCAAAGGCATTCGCACAGAGTAGTACGTCGTCATCGAATCCAACCAGGAAGAAGTACTCGGCGAATCGATCATTATCATTACTGTTGTCGAGATCGAGTTCCTTACATGTGCGGTAATAGAGCAGATCTCTAAGATCATCTCTGTCATCAAGGTCATGCATACCCCTATGCATGCTAACGAAGGACTCTCCTGGAATGTCATTATCATTTTCATCAGAGAGTTTATCACCTCTGCACTGGCTTCGGATAGGGAAGTTCCTCTCCATGGCAGCAACTGACCAACAAGTTTGAATGTTACCCTCCACACCTGCATCAATGGCAGGAACATAGTACTCTGCCCCATCGTATATGGCTTCATTCTGCAGGACTACTGCTCCGTCATTCGTGAAGGGCAGGCCTACAGCAATAGACAGCCGTTGGCCCAAACCATGGGTGCGAACTTGGAATTCAGCGACTTGGCCGCCCCTGAGGAAATCAGCGTCATAGCCAGCGATTTCAAAGTCACGGAAGATCTTGGTCATTTCTACGCCGAACCTTCCTTGGTAGAAGTCTTCCATGTCACTCGCATCAGCGTCCTGGGCCAGCTCCGCCAACCTCCTTGGGGCCTGATCGCCAAACTCGTAGATGGGGAAGCGCTCTGTCACACCGTATGTGTGGGTCATGACAAAGATCTCGGAGAAGGCTTGCTGCACTGACAGATTCGTGATGCGAACGTGGGCGTGGTCCTTGCACCAGCCGCCACCCCAGTCACCAGAGTGACCTGGTCCTTCTCCCCAGTCTCCTCCCTTGCCAGACTTGCCACCCCATCCGCCACCACCCCAGCCGCCCTTGCCGGACTTGCCACCCCATTCGCCGCCCCAGCCGCCCTTGCCGGACTTGCCGCCCCATCCGCCACCCCAACCACCTTTGTCTGACTTGCCACCCCAGCCTCCGCCCCAGCCGCCCTTGTCAGACTTGCCGCCCCAGCCTCCATCCCATCCTCCTTTGTCGGACTTTCCGCCCCAGCCACCACCATGGCCCCAGTCGGGGCTCCAGTGGCCACCATGATCAGGGCTCCAGTGGCTGCCAAGACCAGGACCGAATTTATCATCATCGTCGCGCCAAGGGCCATCCCAGTCTCTGCCAGGGCCACCATGACCCCAGTCTCCGCCATAGCCACCATTATCCCAGCCGCCGCCCCAGCCACCCTTGTCAGACTTGGCCTTCTTGAGTTCACGTTCTTCTTCAGATAGCTCTTGGCCCTTTTCTCCGGAAGGACCAGTCTTTGCTTCAGGCTCCTTGAGCTTGGCTTGAGTCTTGGTGCTCTCTTCTTGGGACTTGTCATCTACTTTTGTTCTTTTCTTTGCTAGCTGCCTCCTTGTCTTGGAATCTTTGTCTGCCTTCTTCTCGTTGTTTGATGATGACTTTCCATTCTCTCTTTGCTGATCCTGTACCTTCTTGAGTGATCTGTGAACATGATCTCCCAATACCTTCCGGCGAGATCGCTCCTCTCGTGCTTCAACACCTTCCGGGTTTTTCATTAGCGGGTGCAGTTTCATTTGTTCCATCTTTTCCTTTTGTTTTGTTGCGGCTGAGTTTGATGATGTTGCTGAAGCTGTAGATGCTCCAGCATTGTCTGTCGCTACCTTTGCAGCACGGATATTACCCCCTGCACCACCATCAATCCTTTGAGCTGCAGCGCTTGCAGCGAGAGATAAGATAATCGGTATCGTCTTCATTATTATGTTGTTCTCGATCTCGTCTACTACACTTTGAAGGATCAGTACTCAAATAGAAATAATGAACTCGAATTGATATGATAGGCAATCTAATCCAGTGATGTATCAATGTTATGACCAAGACGACACGGCAACAACAGCATTGTTGTGTTTTCTTTTTAGCACATGATGTTGTCGTGTGCCGATGATGCGGGAGAGGATCATCAGGACACGTATTTTTTGGCGGAGGGAATTTTGAATCAATTTTTGTCCCAAAAATTGTTAGTTACGTTCAGTATACTTTTACATACGTACGTAAACGCCACGTGTGATATACAGTATATATGAAGAATTAAAAATCTCAAGATTTATGCCCCAAGAAATCAAATTTCGCGGAATCAACTTCGTTCGGTTTACTTGTGTCTTCTTTCAATTAACGGATACTTCTGTTCCCACTGGGAGGCATAGTGGATTTTTCATTTTTTTCACCTGTCTTTTACCACAGAATTTTAGCTGACCGGATACACCACCGATACACCCCCCCCCCCCCTCTCTAGATACTCCCTCTGGTGAATGGGGACACTGAAAACATGGGAGGTACCGTTTCATTTTCCATGACATACTTTACGCCTAAATGAACAGACTGTGCCCTCCTTGTTAGATTGGCTTCCGCCCTCTGCCTCTGCCTGGAGATTGATTATATATGGCCCTTTCAAATATGTGTTGCAGGGAAGAACCACAGGGACATAGAACAAAATAAAAAACCGAAATAAGACCTTTGCAAGTGGTGCCTCGAATCATCCTCTTCAAATAATACTTGCAGCCTTAAAATAAAATAGAACTGTACAATACTTTCAAATGAGTTTTTTTTTAGTTGTTTGAAGTAGTCATTGAAGGAAGTGATCTCATCGAATTGCAAGACTTGTCACCCGAAAGTCTAGAGAAAAATGTGTCATCTGGTGAGATTGCCTCACACCCCCTGGAGGAGATCAAGTTTGTGGCCCTTTCAAGCATTAAGCATTGTGGTGACTGTGAGGAGGGACGTCTCTGAAAGCTGCGCCTCGAATCAACCCCTCCTAAGAAAACTTGCAACAGAACCAAACTCAGAGACTCCAAAGAACAGAAATGCACAATAGTCTTGAAGAAGTTTTTAGTGTTTTAAGTAATGAGAAATGAGAACCAAAAGAATCAAAAGTGTTTTTATTAGCAATGCAGATCTTGAGCATCCTACCAGAGACCCTTGTGCAACTCACAAGAGGTGTCATCTTGGTTTTGTATTCTCAGCATTCATTCAAATTCAAGTTCTCCCAGAACTTTGAGACCAGATATGATCTCAATCTTACCAAGTTGTAGGTTGTATCAACAGGATCAATCTGCACCCTCCCATTTGTTTTGTTTCATTTAACATAATTTAGTAGAACCTCTCTTTTGCGAACACTTTGTCGGTGCATATGCTGTTCTTGCCCTTCTCTGAAATATATATAGATTTCTATTCACTTTTGGCACTTTTGCATGTGACTATATTATGTCAACACACACTACAAGTGTGCCACCAAGTGTGCACACAACTCCTAAGAGACAAAATGTGATTTTGATATGAGTTCAAACACTAATTATTTGACTTCAACAATCAGTTACAAGGGCAGAAGTAATTTAAGCCACTGGATGCTAGACAAGGTCAAATATTTGTATTGAAGCATGGTGCTGTATAAAGACGCTGGTATATATCTTGGTCTCTTGCTGAGAAGATGATTCAATTGTGGTCAGTTGTAACTTTGATGATTTTGGCTACACTTACTCAACAAGAAGTAGGAGAGTTACAATGATGAGTTTCCAGTAAACCAGACCTCACACCACGATGGCACATGACATCAGCAGTGTCGATGCCATCCCCAGGAGAAATCTACCACCCCTTAGCTAGAAAATAATCATCAAATACTAACACTTTAATTGTTTTCCATCTAAAAGGTTCCCGTTATCCGCCATTTGCCGATCTTGTACCTACTGGAATCTACCCAGGAATAGTATGATGCATGGCGCCGCCATTGACCTCATCCCCAAGAACACACATCAACCAGGTCCCTCCTCCATCATGGCAACAATCTGTCACCAATATTGATGCTTCATATGGCTAAGCTGAGTTGTATTTGATGGTTCCGCCTAGACATAACTTTTCCAATGCTATTGTCTGATGTTCCTGTAGCTTTGTCCCATATAAAAATACTAATTTTAGAGTATTATCTACCACGACGAGAACGAATTCAACAACATCAGATCAAAACACTCAACAAGGGTGTGGCAATGAGAGTGTAAAAAGTAGTAAATGCATTCATAAATAATAGTCTAGCTTGGTTTTATACTATAACATTTATTCTACAGTAAGTCATCCATCATTGATGCATCCTAATTGAGAGCAAATTTTTATTGCCTCATTGCATAACAATCACAGTTTTTGGCTCATTAGTACAGATGAGGTCTTGGGTCTTCAATAGAGCCACTGGTAGACCCTATTGGCATGATATTTGCTCCATACAAGCCAATACAGCAGCAGTGTCATCATATGTTGCCCTGAACCTGAAAAGATATCTCCTCTGGAAATATCCTATGATTCCAATAACCAGGTAATTCCTGGTAATAACCGGGTCATTACCGCTTCCGTGTTTCAGGTCCGGTTAGGCCGGTCAGATGGTAATCCATGTGACTCGGTAATAACCATATTGCGCGGTCATTTTATTACCGCATGTAAGGCAATAGTACTGGGGTCCACGGTAAACCGGTCAAATGACCAGGTTGGCCCCAAATCCAATACATGTACAATAACCCGGTCATTGCGGTTAGTAAGACATGATAACCGGGCTATTACCCGGAAATAACCAAACCACTAACCCGACCGGGGGTCCAGCAGTAATATCCGACCGGGTTATTGGAAACATAGGAAATAATGACAGCTCCTTAGCATATTACAAGCTTCCAAAAGCTTCACCAAAAAGAGCACGAAGAGAGCTTTTCATTTCCATAGCTGTCTCAATTGCTATCTGAGTCCAAATACTCGAAAAGTACTTTAGCCTTGAATGAAGCTTATCAAAATTTGGATGCATATGTTAGGTCCAATACTGTCGCACAACAACCAATTACAGTATTGGTTGAAATTCAACCAATACTGTAATTTGGTCTGATTTTTTAAATCCAATAACTAAATTGGATGGATCCAATTCAGGCACTGGTTGAAATTCCACCAGTATTGTTAATCTAAAAAGCACTGATTTGATCATAATTGGCTCGAGGGTACATATGCTGGTGCCATAACAGGATTAGAGGTGTAAGCGTCACGAGCAAAAAAAAAGCAAGACCAACATCGCGCGCGTTTTCACTAACTTTGCCTACACGTATTGTACGAGAACACAACCCACAAGAGACGAAACGCGAGCGCGAGCGCACTATCACCTCGTGTGCGGACTACGAGATTCTATGGTATGTACGTTGCTAATTAAGTAGAGTGCTAACTACGTATAATCGCTGCGAACGCGCCAAACGCGAGCGACGGGATTGTTTCGGGATCAATTGATAGATCACAAGTAGGTACAATATACGGATAAAGAGTAAGATAGCTAAAAGCAAGCAGAACACTATACCACGCTGCAAAGGGCAACACGACACTAATCTGGACGGCCGCCAAGGAAGGATGCCATGATGGAAAACGGCGGATCCGAGCGAGACTTACCTTCAGTAGTATGTCTAGAAGGGTAATCCAGCTCGGATCCGCCGTTCTAGCACATCTGGTGAGGTTTCATCAATGGTTTCGACGACGATGCAATTGTTTTATAGTTGCATCAATTCGATCGATCGGCGTCGGGCGGAGCGTTTGTATGGTACGTAGATAGCCGCGCGGTTCAAAATTTTAGGATAGCTTCGTCGGCGGACTGATCCGACCGCGCGTACGTAAAATTGTCCGTGGGCGCAAATCCACGTGGAACCCCTATGTGCGCTTGGGGTGGTAGTGAGCGCTAACACTTCGGCTAACAAACGAACGCAGATGCAAATCGAGCAAATGAGCCGCGTTCGGAATCGAACTCGTTACCCCACGCAGCAGCCGCGGTGCTGCTGCCGGTTGTACCATTTGCTCGGTGATGACATCAGCTACAGATCGATATATGATATCCCTATCGTATCTCTAACAAGGCTTGCTGTGTGGTAGCTACAGTGCGCCTAGCATTTTGATTGGTCCTAAATAAAGGACCATACCATTAGTCCTGATAATGCTGACGAGACACAGAACCACTGTCTAATTGTTCCGCCGAATTAATTAATGTCGAAACAGTTATTTGATGCGTGATTTCATTGATACGATCACACTGACGCGTTGGATAGGAACACACGGTCACAGCATGAGAATCATTCGGGAACAACAACGCGGAGAACGCCAAAGAACGCGTTGGACATTGGTACATTTGAAATGTGCTATCAAACTACCCACATCATTATTTGAAAGTCTTTGTATTTGCCAATTCTGACAGTGATGCCATTCCATTCATTCTAGATGTGCAACTAGTAGGCATTTGCTTGGAGTGTCTGCCTTGCAAACATTCTGAATAGTCTACACAGCTATAAATAGAAGTTGAAGCAGTTACAGTTGCAAGAAACTACTTGAGTAACACAATCAGATCGGCGACAACAAAATGGAAGGTGTATCAGTTTTGATGAGAACGATGAAGCTTTGGATACCATATTGTATTTTTTTTGTTCAATATCCATGTAGACTTATATGAAATTATAGTCTCAACCAAGTTTGAGAGCAGAGAGCAGACAAGAATCAGCTGCAATTTATCAAGCCCGCTATACACAATAATTGCCAATAAAGGGATCTACATATTCAAGATATTCTTCCTATCTGAGATTGCCACTGATAAGATACTTTGGAGTGATTCCTCGGCTGATTTTTACCAAAGCCACACTATTGTAACTGTCAACCTTTGGTGACTCGATTGATACAAAGGAAATAACACCTGCTTGGATATGCCATATATTATTTACACCTAAGACAGCATCAGCACGAAGTGTCCATATCCCGGGAAAGACTATTTAGCTGCTGCGTCAGAAGAAGCAGAGCAACGGTCAAGAAGTGTATTATCTGGTATTCATTGTGCTTTGAAGCAGTCAATAAACACCAAGTTAATGAGAAAAAGAACATCTTTCATAGTGTTTTAGATATACATGCACTCCTAAAATGCATAATTGATTAGATATGGACATAAATTTGCACTCTTTTATCTTGAAGGCCCGACAAATCAAACCAAGCAACCAAACAACCAATCCAACCAAAACCCAGTATGAGTAGCCAAATCTTTATCGTTTCGGCAGGTTGCATCGAGGTTGAATAGAGATCAAGATCTTCCACATGATGTTGCCCACTGCAAAGACCCGCGCCGGATCACCTGGCGTCAACGCTCGAATCCATCACAAATTGCATTCAACCTCATGGCGGCGGCACGTAGACCATGTCCTCATCAAGCTCACACGACGACAGCCCACGCCGGCATTATATGCAACAACAACCTTTCTGTCACTGGGATTAATTTTCGTACTGTTCAATGCATTGGGTGCCAAGGTTCCCTCGCCTAGTCATGACAACTTGGGCTCCGATGTGGCCAACATGGCGGATGGCATGGCCGAAGTAAAATACAATCCGTATGCAATGAACAAAAAGAAGCGGCTTGCGATCATCATTCCGTACCTTCCCCCAGCCGATGGAGCTCCGACATTCCCTGCTTATTTTGATCTGTTCGCTATGAGTGCTGCTGGATCCGCTTCTGATATTGATTACTTGATATTCCACTGCTTTATCCCTCCGTCATTGCTGCCAAATTTAGACACATTGCCATCCAATGTCAAACTGATTGATTTAAATGGTAAGGATAGCAACGGGGAGCACGAATGTGGAATGGC
Source organism: Thalassiosira ordinaria (assembly GCA_036939695.1). Classification (NCBI taxonomy): domain Eukaryota; phylum Bacillariophyta; class Thalassiosirophyceae; order Thalassiosirales; family Thalassiosiraceae; genus Thalassiosira; species Thalassiosira ordinaria. The sequence goes on along the minus strand of JALLOX010000169.1, from coordinate 2,936 downwards.
AAAACTGTTCACGAGAGTGACGGATGAGCGACAAAAGGATAATATGATGCAAACAGCATTGCCAAAGCTGATATCCCGGCTAAACAAGCAAATACTTAGTCTACCCTACATGTTGGTTGAATATAAACCTGCCTTTGGACACATCTTTGCAGACTATCTCAAAGAATATTCTCATTGGGGCTATTCCGACCTAGATGTTGTCTTTGGTGACATGTCTCGGTGGATTGACGAAGATGAGTGGAATGATTACGACATTGTCACTTGGGGCTTTGGTGATCAAGATAAACTCTATTTACGTGGGCAGTTCACCTTTCACAGAAATGATCCAGAGTACATCAATCAATTGTGGAGACATTGCAAATATTTAAGTGAGATGGACACGAGATATGCCCATCCGGATACTCTCAAATTTGAATCAGCAGAAGGCTGCTATTCTCAAGCTGTGATAATGAAAAAAGATATCAAGGTGAAATGGGCTGTCAAAGCCTTTACAGACGTGGGTGAAGGCAGTCCAATTTATACTCAGGGAGTGTATTTCTCGTTAGGATCACCGCCTTCACTGACATCGTCCAAGTCCTATAATCCAAAATCAGTTTTGTACACTGCTGCAACTGTCGAAACAGGGGATCGGCTGCTCTCCCTTCCATATAACTGGTTTGAAGATAAAACAAAGTATCCAAAGTATGCTGAAGGCCTTCCCATACAAAAGTATGTTGGCGAAAGGTCCAAAGTTGAAACTTATCGCACTCTCTATGAAAATGGAGATAAAAATGCAGCGGAGGTCAAATGCATGTATTGGGCGCCCAAGACATATCAAATGGATATATGTACTGTGGATGGAAATGTTGGAAGTGATGAAGTTGTTGTCTTGGAGAAAGGGACATTGTACAAGCAAAAGTTCATCGAGAGGAAGAAGTTATTTCCGGAGGGAATCAAGAGTTTTCCGTTCTTTCATTTCCAGGTATGTTGTTGATCACATGTTGTGCACTTTATAGTACATTTATCGTTCACACTTTCATTTCATTGAAAATGGTCGAACCCTCCAACGTATAAAAGGAATGGAAAAGAATCTATCGGACCACAGAACTTCTTCCTTCTCATAATATTAGGCATACCAACACCATGCACGGGCTGATAATCACAAAAGAAGGTGCTCTTCCTCTGTTTTCACCTGCCTCCAACTCTGGCTGGAAATTTGGTAATGGCCGGCCATGGTCTTCTTCAGCTTCATCAGCATGGATGTCTGCTGATACTGGCTCCACTCCAGCACGCCTTTCGAGCAATAAGTTTTGTTTGGATTCTTCTCCAAAAAATTACCCCAAAGGTGCTACTCTTTGTGAGGTGGCAGCATCTTGGCCTCAACCAGGCATTGACTACGATTCTACTTTGTTGGAAGACTCTGCTTCTGTGAGAATTATACGGTCACCTGCTCAATTATTGGCGAAAACCAAAACCACTGTTAGGGGGAGTAGGGCTGATGTAAAGAAAGCTTCGTGGTGGGACGAGAAGCTCATTGACGCCAGCAATGATGTTACACTCACTCTCACACTTCAAATCACGTCGACGCATATGCAGGAGAAGGCAATGACTCAAAATTTACTTTCATTGGCGAACACCAACATATACATGTGGGGTAGGCGCCAGCCTAGCGTCTTGTTGATTCATGTGGATTCCTCGAATGAAGATGAGCCTCACCTATTGACTCAAACAATACAAATGATCATGGACATTTTTGCTCCGAATGAAACATCCTCTGGCGCAGCACACCTGCAAAACTCTCTCATTGCCATTATCGACTCATACGAACCTATAGTGAGCCGCAAGGGTCTCATGAATATGGCCACCTTTGCAGCTCCAACAAGATGGATTGTTTCTGGGCTTGAATTGGAACGAGGTTTGGTTCTGTCGAAGGAGGCATCCGTGTATGCCTTGCGTGAAGCAAAAGCTTATGCTGATATGTCTGGGCATGTTTTGGTGATTCCTCAATTCGCTTCAAAAAGAGACGATACAAGAGATGGAGCTGATTCAACTCAATCGGGAAAGAAAAACTTCGCTAGTGTTGGGGCAGATTTGATACCATCAATTCGAAACAAACGGACCATGGATTCCAACCTATCCAAATATGATTGTGTAAAATGCGCTGATGAGGACTTTGGCAATGAAGTGGATGATGCAGCAGATCACAACAGGAGACGGCTGGCTGAGGAAGGGCAAAATGTTGAAGAGTTGTTGGAAGATTTGTGGTTTGATCTCTCTGTTGCTGATGTGTATGGAACACCAGGTGGCTTTAGTAGTGAAGCCAGAACTTCTCTTGACGCCATGGCCAAAGTTCATGATCGTATTGAAGTGGCCTTAATTTCATTGCTAGACCGGAAAGGCCAACATTCTGAATACCTTCGATATTTTGACAAGTCGCCTATTCTCATGATTGATAGACTGGGGCCCAAGAAAGAAATGATGACATTAGACTTAGCGCCAGAAGTGGAGGACTTTAGAGGGAGGACATGCTTTCACTTGCTTCGCTTGGCTCAACTAGCAGCATTGGGATACAAAATAACTGTACTGCCTGGGGCATTTGCAGCATCGTACCCAACTACAAGAGCAGCCTTGTGTCCTGAATCAATCCGAGAAAGCAGCCCATTGCAATGTGATTGTGAGTTGGACTCTGAAGGCACCATCAAAGAAATCTTGATAAATGAAGTGAAGCGACCAGGGAAGGTGGCAGTATTGATGGAGGAGCTTGATTCAATACGTCTCCAATCACAATAAATTTGGATTTTTATCTTGGTATTTTTATAGGTTACTGATCAATTTGCCATTCCATTAGACACCTCTTCTCGAGTATTCACTGACTTTTTCTGGGGATATTATGAAAAATACATTCACATCATGGCATGCTGAATGAATACAAAAAGGATATTGTGTTCAGATTGTGT
>JALLOX010000168.1:0-14533 GCA_036939695.1 Thalassiosira ordinaria | reverse complement strand
AGTCAATCAGTAGCGCTGTTCAATCTGTCTCAGCTGGCTACTTCCCAGGACGAAATGAGATTGCTATAGATGTTGGTATTCATGTAGAGCAATCCTTCAGCAAGGCCGACTTTGAGGTTGCACTCGATACAGTCTTTGGCTACCTTGATGATGCGAAAGCCATGTTTGGTGCTCATGGTGCTGCAAATGTGACTGGACTGCTGGATAATGCTCTTGCTGTTGTTGAGTTTGATTTGTCCATCAGGTGAGTAAGAAAAGAACAAGACCTGTGCGCTATCAACTCACACTGCTTATTTACTTGAGCAAGTACCTAACACAGTGTTCTGTTTAATACATCTCTCAACACACCCATTAGCTCGGGGTTTAAGATTGGCGATCTGCAGGATTTCTTTAGCAACACAGTTGCTGCAATCCTCAATGGCTTATATCTCCGCATAGATGATCTAAGCATTGCTGCCAAGGCTGAAGCAACCAATCTGAACTTTGACCTATTCCCGGGAGTAGATTCTGGAATTGTCCTCGATGATGGAAATTTCCTCATCTCTGCAGGAGCAAAACTTGCTGCTCCGTTCGAGCTCACATTGAATGATACTGGAGCCCTAACAAATGGCCTTGACTTCAACAGCTCCCTCACAAGCCGTCTAGCCTTTGAACCATACGGACAGGTCCTGGCTACTCTTCCTTTCGACGTTACCATTAACTCCTTTACACAAGATTTGGTTATCTTGATTCATGATGATAATCTATTTGACACACAAGACATCCTTGTCAAGGTAGACTTCAATGCCTGCACATTAAACGACTTGCTACAACAACTACTCGGCAAGCTCGGGTCATTCCAACTGTCGGCCGATAGTATCTTTGGCAATGGAGTTCTAGATAGCTTGCCACTTGACCTTTCTGACATCATCGGTACATTCGATGACTACTTTCCCAATGTAGGTCAGTACATGGATGGAATCTTGGAGGGTAAGTAGCATCTTTTGCGTGTCTCTTTATTATGTCATGAATATACAAGTCTAATGTCTCTGTCGATGACCCCCAACTTTCACTACAGCCAAGAGCGAACTATTCCATTTGTGCAAAGAACTCGAATTCACTGGAGCCTCTCCTCCTACATTGGAAGACGTTATATCCATGATACTGGAGGATATACTTGGTGAAAGTCAGGGCATTTCAGCCGCAAGCACCGCACAAACAACGCAACAACGCCGTATGCGTCATGTTCCCGGAACGTCTCACATGGACATCCACCACAACAGCCGCCCATCTGCTCTAAGTAGTGGTCGTCGTCGTGCCTTGCGTGCCCATCACCTACCCCATAACCATCTCAAGCGACCGCGAAGGCTGGGGCATAAACATCGTCACTTATCAAGTGACCCTCTGGGAGACTTGCTCGATGCAATCTCAGTCGAGGGAGGCTATGACGGCACGGCAGTCTTCTTTCGACTTGAACTGGACATTTCGAAGCAAGCAGTCAGCACAGTGGGAGAACTTCTTGAGAAGCCACTTGATCTCTTGAGCGAGGTTGACTTTTTAAAACAGCTCTTCTCTACTGATACCGGATCAGGCTCTCCGCTGGATATTCAGACTGATATCTCGCTCTCTGCCGGTGCTCATTTGTCTATTCGAGGTGAGTCAACCCAAATGCACAGCCATAGGAGACTGAATATCTTGTTCATGTAGTGGTCATCTAACCCATTCTCTTTGTTTCACCTTCCGTCCATACAGTTGGGCATGAAATAAATGGAGACGATATTAGCGACATCATCTTTGGAAATGCCAACATTTCCGTCCAAGAGATAGCCAACAATACGTTTATTGAGTTTGAAGACATTTCAGCCAAGTTCCTTGGTTCTGCCAGGCTTTCAGCAGGATTGGATATTGGTGGAGTAGCAGATATCGGGATCGATAATGCAACGGCAGCAGTAGGCTTTGGCATTGGAATGGAGGAGAGCAACAAGATTTATTTTAATAAGATTGACAGTGTGCCACTGGCTCTTCGTGACAGCAGTTGGAGAAAAGTCGCGGTTCTTGACGTTTCCATACCCATTAGTGCCAGTGTCGACCTTGGTGGAATAGGAGGACTCAGTATCAATCCAATTGTGGCAATCAGCAGTGAGGATCTGTTTGCTAATGATGCCATTGCCATATCTGTGGACTTTGATATAGAGTGAGTGATATTGCTAAATCTGATCTCTGTTCCTCCTTCCCTATTCCAAATGAATTTCTAACAATTTGCTTTTGCGTGTCAAATTAAGACAACTTGTTGACGGAGCTGAGAACATTATTGGCAATCTCCTTACCGACTTGACTGGTGGCCTGACAGGTGTGTCAAAGCAAGGAGAGGGAGGAGTGCCAAAATTTGATGCTGGGCCATTGGGCAAAATTAGTGGCATCCTTGACAAGTTTGACTTATCATTTGACGGCTTGCTTGATGAGTTTCTAGAAATCTACAATGAGTTCAAGAATGATACTTTAAGCAACCTCAACACAGATGTCCAGGTCCTCATTGATCTGAAACCTAAGCCACTCCCTCGCTTTCCCGATTTCCTACAGCTTGGGAGTAGGAAGCCGGCAACACAGTTCTCGCCAGAATTCAAAGCAAAGCTTTGGGAGAAACTGACATTGAAGTTCCCTGGTGCATACTACAATGGTGTTCGCATCCCTGGACTTCCACTTGGAAACTCTCTTAATGAGACGTTCCCAAATGGTGATGGCTTTCCTGGTGAGTTCAGAATGGGTACCATGTGTTTGAGAACTGGCCTGAAATTTACCAGCTTCTAACATGTTGTTGTTATTTTTTGCGTATCAAAGTTGAGCAATTCCACCAAGTGATTGCTGTTGCGTATGGTTATTCTTCCTCCTTCTCCGAATCAACTGCTTCTTCCTTTACTATTGATTTGCTCTTTGAGCCTAATTTTGGAGATTCTCTTGGTCTAAAGCTCCTTGACGCAATCAACTTGAAAGGAATCAGTGGCTTTGACCTGTTTACTGGCAAAGATCCAGACACGGGTCGCCCTATGAATCCAACGACGTTCGAAGTATTCAACCCCAAAATGTATCTACCTGAAATTCAGTTTGCCTTGGATCTCTCACCGGCAATAGAACTTGCGTCACCCAACTTCAAATCATCAGATATCTTTGATAGTCTATACCCAAGTTCAGTTCCTTCGCTTACTGATATGGTATTATATGTGAAGAAAAAGATTGTTCCAGATATTATTTCTGCTTTGAGTGGATTATTCGACGTCAAAGTGGATATGCCGACCAATGGTTTATCAGTTGACAAACCAAGCCTAGGTGACAGCGGCCTCAACTTGGGCGACTTTGCCCTTAATAGTACCAGGTTGTTCCCACCAAAGATAGATCTGGATAGAGTCCAGGGATTCAACTTTGACATTTCAGTGGATATTGAAGATGGACCAGCCGTGAGTCCATATCATTTGTACTGAAGGATATTTTGTTTAGGCTGACTATATGCGCTAACTATGTGGTGACAAATTTATGCACGCGTTTGTATTCACAGATCATTCTAGAAGCACAGTTCATCCTCAATGTGGTTGATGTTGATCCAATTCAAACACTGAACGATTTAGCTTCGTCTCTCAATGAAACTCTTCAGGAAAGTGGTGGTCCACTAGGAGATATTGCCTCCTCCTTTGGGAGCTCCCTCGGCTCGGTATCTGAAATATTTGATGAGATCACCAACTCAAGCGACATCAAGTTGGCCTTGGATGCGCTATTGGATGTATCCGTACGTGTTGACTTGTCTTTGGACAACTTTGACTTTGATGTGCAAGTGAATGAAATGGCTTCATCGTTCAGCGCCAATATTGGTGGCATCTTTTCTATTGATGTGGGTGGTTACAATGTCGCAATCAGGCCATCACTTGAAGTGAATCTGGAGGCAGTTAACACAGCAACTGATATTCTGAGCAATCTGGCACAATTTGATTTTAGTGGAGACTTTGATGCATTGGTTTCAGTTGGCGTTGAGGGTGTTCCGGCGGAGATTACCCTTCGTGCATCATCGGATGAACTAGTGAGTCTGAGTGTATTTGCTCCGTCGGTGTTTTTCTTTTCTGTAATCATTTTGCTCACCATACATCCACACAAACATTGGCAAAAATAGTTCAATCTGGATGCTCTAGAGTTTGAATTGAGCTTAGGTGCGTGCATCAGCATTGCTCTCCTCTATTTCCACACACTGCTGCATCGAGTTTAAATGTATTGTATCTCACAACGTCTTATTCTTCTTTGACAGACATCTCACTTGATCCAATCGTAGACGGTGAGTTAGTTTTAGAAATCCCACCTATTGTACCATACTATTGCACAAAAGATTCAGATTCATCGCACTTACCACCACAACTTCTTCTGGAAATTCAGAACTTGTCGAGCTACTTGATAAAATTGATGAGCTCAAATACCCTGATGCAATCTCAAAAAATGCACCATTCTTACCACCCATAAACTTGAAGTGTGCCACAAAGGCTGCTAGGAACTATCTCTTGGGTGTTGACCTTGCATTCGTGCCAAGCTCCCAGCCTTCAAATTCATTGGAACCATCGGCGTCATCTTCACCAACAGAAGTCCCTCGCCCATCTGAATCACCTAGCAATGTTCCATCATCACTTCCATCACTAGCTCCCACTCTATCAGCTGCACCTTCGAGTCCAACCTTCTATGTTCCATTCAAGACTACAATCACAGGATTCTTTGATGCCATTGCTGAGGGGTGTTCATCTGATAGCTTTTCCTTTGGAGGAGGATACAACTCCACCTCCCAAGAACTAGCCATGGATATTGTAGTCAATCTTGGTGGCAGCCGGAACTTACAGCAAGCACTCAAAAGTCTTTCATCTCTATTGGATCTCCCTTTACAAGGTACCTTCTTTGATCAGTTGTCTGTCTTGGAAGATATTGAGTTGGGTGGCAGCCTCCTTATTGACTTCACCATTGGAGCAAGCATTGATAAGGATGTTGTTAACAGCACGGACTATGGCATTGTTACTCCGTACATCACTATCAACCGTTTCCTTGCCGGGGCCTATCTGCGTACTGAACAAGATATCACATTGGAATTTCCTGTCAAAATTCCTGGAACTGGAGTATCTCCCGCATCTGAGCTGATATTCCTTTTGAATGATGGAGCTTTTGATATTGATTTCTCTATTGAGTTGCTGGTATGTTTGCTGACTTCCATGTGTCTAATACTGATGATATGATATTGACTAGTACTCATGCATCATCATACACCCATGTCTTTCTCCCTTTTTGAAACATTTTAGGAGCCTGTGGACATTCAGGACGTGTTCTCAAACACAACAGACATTGATATTAATGGGTGAGTCTTCTATGTGGATATCTATGAATGAAATCTGCCTGTTCAAATGCTCACTGACTCCTGTAACTGCTCAGAACGCTGGATGCTGTATTTCCCATTGAAGTCAGCCTCATTACTGCAGAAGATGATTACTTCACCGACTCTCCTAGTTTAAGTGTTTCTCCTACTTATGGGCCAACGTCGTCTTTCCCAAGCTTTGTGCCATCAATGAGTCTTGTGCCTCATGGTGAACCATCTTCGGAACCAAGTTATCTCCCTTCATATCTTCCTTCAAGTAGTTCTCAGCCGTCACAGAGTGGAATGCCATCTAACAGCCCTTCAAGTAGTGCTGGACCGAGCTTTCTTCCTTCGTTAGTTCCGTCCATCTCAGTATGGCCATCAGGGCAGCCCTCTTCATTACCTTCCATGATACCAACTGCCACAGAAAGGCCATTTGGAATTACACTGATCATTACTGATGATGACCTCTTTTCAAGTCCTCTTCCTTCAATTGATTATGAGATTGAGTTGTAAGTTGATCTAGTTTATGGATGTGGCCTTCTTGACACATCATTATAACTCCTTTCAAATACCTAACCTCTGTAACTGTTCCTATTGCTACAGATGTCCAATTGTTGATGCAGTGACAGAACTTGTTGAAGGTCTTGAGCAACAAGTTATTGAGGCCGTTGAAGGAATTTTTGAAGGGACCGGCGTGGCATTTAATGTTCAGAAGATAACTGATCCATTGACAGAGAAAATTGAACAAGTGGTCAGCAATCTCACTAATAGCATCACAGAAGACTTGAATGGTGCTGATTGTGACTCAGCCGGTACACGGCGCTTTCTCCAAGAATCTGCAACTAACACAACGAACAATACATCACTTGCTGATAAGATTTCATCAGCCATTGATTCAGTCAATGATGCACTTGATTACCTTGGGATTACTATCACTGGAGATGTCAAGCCTTACTTTGATAGCAAGACTTTTTCGGCGGGGGTTACTGCAACTCTTGATGTGAAGTTTGAGCAGAGTGCGGCAGGTATTATAGATATCATTGGGGACTTCTTAGATGAGGCAACAGCAGATGTAGAAAAGTTAGGGATCGGTGGTGATGATACAATGCCATCATCTGCTCCATCGCTGTCATCGGCCCCTTCGTTATCTCTATCACCAACATCTGAGCACAATCCAAGTGCCACACCATCAAAGTCAGCATCACCATCCGTTTCCATCAGACCCAGCATCTCCGCCAATCCTTCAGTGTCATTAGTACCCACTCTCCCTCCAAATGCAGTGAGTATTGACTTCGACCAACTACTGAGTAAGTGTATATTTTGACTCTGTTATTGAATTGAGTTATGCTGTTTTGTTGTCAGCTCATGCATTTGTCTCCTACAAAATAGATGACACCATTATTTCGGCAGGGTTTGATGTTTCCGTTGGCATAGCATTGAGCTTAAAGGAACTCCAGGTATAATATTACCAGTGTGTTGTGTCTTTTCCTTTTCTCCCTAACATCACAAAGGTCTGACGTCTCCCATCATACTGTCTCTGTAATAATCCAATGTAGGGTGTATTTGTGAATGGAGACCCAATTGGCGAAGCCATCTCTCGAGGGTTCAGTCTAAGTGTAGATACATGGGGAGCTTTTGCTTGCTTAGTGGTTGACCCTATTAATATGAATATAACTCTTGCTGGACAGACTGTTGGAGTGCGGGATTCTTCATTTACCATTGGGGTTGATCTACGCAGCCAGCAACAGCCTGCCTTCTCCTCAACTGCTGCAAATATGTCAAATGCTAATGCATCCGGACTACTTCCCAACATATCTGTTCCCTTGTCTGCCGAACTCATTTTGGATATCAATGTTAGTGATGTCATCCTGTCACCTATGTAAGTTGCAGCCAAGTTGTAGAGGGAGTTGATTGTATTGCTTCTCCACACCACCTTATCCTCTAACACATTTCATCTCACTCTCATTCAATACCCAGGTTGATGATTGATATGGAAAATGTGATTGAGGGCCTTGAAGCCCCCATATTTGATGTTGACCTTACACCTTTCCTCAGTAAATCGAGCATTTTTGCTTCTGAATCCAGCTTGGACACCTTGTTTGCAAACTTAACCGACCTACTGCAAGAAGTTGCTAGCTATGCTCCCAATTTAAATGCTGGAGAGACTTCAACTTCTCTTTCGGGCTTGTTTGACATAGTGAACGAAGTGAGCGCGTTTGGTAGTGCCTTGGAAGATTTCCTTGGTTTGGTTGACAACGGTCAGTCGAAAACATTATTATTCTTGGGTGCCTATTGTTATCTCTATTTCCATTTCACATTCCTCTACCTTGACATTCCCTACAGTGACTGATTTGATCCCATCAAGTGAGTCATGATGCAGCTAGGACTTTTATTCACTTGCAGCCCTCATAATATGCTTACTTGTCATTCTGTCAACCCCATAACAGACATCCGTAGTGTCGTGAAATATGCATCTCTTCTAACCAAGGATGGAAAATGCATAGACCCATCGGCCAACTTTGCTTCATACGTTTATGATTTACTACCAAGTGAAGTCACATCAACTGTTACTCTGGATGATTTTAGCCCTTGTGATCATGTTGGGGCCATCCAAGCAGCACTGAACTTCACCAACAGTAGTGCATCAGTCGTAACTTTTTCCAATCTAGTCACTGTTCCAAGTATTTTTGAAGCTAAGCTACGAGATATATTTGGTATTGATGTCGACTTTACGGGAGAATGGCTATTGGAACAATTCAGTTCACCATCAGTATTTAAATTATTGGATTTCATTGGGAACTTCTTCACTGATAATGCCAAGAGCCCAGACAATTTCCCCGCCACCTGCCAAGACTTCAGGGCAGTGGATGCCAACGGCACCTGTCCTTACACAAACTGTTCTCCCACAAGTGGTAGCGGTGACGATTGTTTCTCCTGTGACACTGAATGTGATAATGGTTGTGGGAGTAAAGATGTCAAAGGGATCACTGACTTTCCAAATTGGTCTTTTGATTCTGCCTGCTGCATGCATGATTACTGTTACAGTACAATCTTCACCCAGTCTGAGTGTGATAATGCCTTTTATGAGGATATGCTTGAGGAATGCCCAACCAGGAAGAAACTGAGCTCAGAAGAGATGGCTGAATGTACCTTGTCTTTAAGCACCGATCCTGATTGCTGCCCAGCTTGGGCATTTGCCTATTACAATTTTGTGAAACTGGGTGGTTCCAATTCCTACAAAACGAGCCAAGAAAATCAAGCAGTGCATGAGGCAAAAGCAGTGTGCCAGGCATCTGATACTACATCTAACACGCGTCAACTGAGGATAAGCAGTGACAAGCCCAACAGACGTCGCTTGAAGCGTGGGACAGTGCCACACAAGCACAAGTCTGAAGCGATGAAACGTGGCAGTGTTATGCGTGCTGTACGAAACAGTATGTCCCCTCGGGATGTACATCAAAGACGGCGACTCGAAGAAGAAGAAGAACCTCTCATCTCCCTACCATTGCTGGATGACTTGTTGACACTGACGTTTGACTTCAACTTTGGTGATGGGAAGAAAGAGTTGCTTTTTGGTGTAAAGTTCTCCTTTGATTCTGATGACACTGCTGCGGGAAGCATCGAAGAGCTATTCAAAACATTCCTCGATGAGACAATCAGCGATAATGCCAAGGACGATCTGGGTGGGTTCTCCTTTGCTGATGCAGCGACAGATTTGGCTCAAGGTAAGAGCGGAAACGTTCGTGATTAGACTTGACTTGTTTTGATGAAGCACATGGTCTAACACAGCCCTATCTTGCTCACTGCTACCACAACTCAGACTTAATTGAGGCACTAGTGATTGATGCTCAAGTAGACATGAGCTTGGCAGTTGGGTTAGACCTCACCCCCGTCTTTGATTCCAGCCTCAACTTCACAGACCGCCTACCTAACCCTAATTTAATCATCGAGAAATTTGATGTCGACGGTACATTTGGTGTAAATGAATGGACAACAGGCTTGACACTGCCTGCTCACTTAGACAAATTTGAGATACTTGTATCAGAAGCCAGGGCACTTGTGAATATATTTGCGAGAGTGCCTGAAGAACACACACCGTTGGAGATTGCAGGCAAAGATGACTTTATTAGTTTCATCACACCGAATTCATCCAAGATCGAGTTAGGTGTTGGATTGGATGTGAAGCTACCTGTCTTTGTGATTGTCGACCAAGGTATTGGTGGGTTTGGTGCCACCATTGGTTACAACGACAGCAACATTCTTGACAATGAGGCATCAAACATCACTATTGCTACAGATGTGTTGATTGATATTGATTTGATTAAAAAAGCCGCAGAGGAGTTGAGGGACAACACTGAATTTCTTGCAGATGTCGAAGTCTTGAGTGATCAAATCCCCCTCATCAAGAAGTCAGTGAATGAATTGATTGCTGGTGAAGGCCGTACCTTAGCTGACTTATTTGATTTGACTGATGTAAGTATATTCTGTATTTGTTTCCAAATGACTTGCTATTCACAGCATCTAACAACAAGTTCAAATTATTGCCCCACCTATCAACAGTGGGCAGGACAGCTTACTGGGACACCCAAGGGAACTGAGCCGCCTACAATTGCTCCGACTTCTTCCCCATTGGATAGCTATAGGCCATCATCTCAGCCTTCTGTGTCCCCAAGTGCAACCCCATCAATATCATCAAGTCCATCAGCATCACCCAATCCCACATATGATGCATTGTCATCAGCTTCACCATCGGAAGAGCCATCACTGCATCCTTCATCTTCCCCATCAACGATTCCATCATCTATTCCATCATTGACCCCAAGTGCATCACCTAGTTCCATACCATCTAACCTGCCATCACAAATGCCGTCGAACTCGAAAATGCCAACGGTCCCGCCCGTCTCTCCTACGCCAACACTATCGCGTAACAATGACCATATTTTGTTGCTAGAGTTGAAAAACAAGATCATTGCGGCATTCAAAGAATTGACAACAAAGCCCGGAGACTCTCGAGCATTGAATGAAGTCCCACCCGTGCCTGACACAGCCATCTTTAATGTTGGAAGACCAACGACTGCAATTTGTGCAGATAACGATCAAGCAATATTTATTGACATTGACGACGGCAACAACGGTCTGACAATTACCTTCTGCGCGCTGCTCCAATTCGAACTTGATGATTCGTTTGATGCTGATGGCTTGCTGAATGAGTTTGAGGACAGTTTGGATCTGAGTGTCTCAGGGGATTTCAACCTGTATGGAGCTTTGGCGTTTGGCTGTGAAATAAATGTGAGGTTCAACGGTCTTGTTCCAACGGCTTCAATTGATTTTGATCCGATCACTGCCCAGTTGTATGTAGATGGTGGCTTAGAGGCTGTTGTCTCATTTGGCATGATTGAAGCTTTTGGTGATATTAATGCCAAGCTAACTGGAGACTTTGGACTCGCATATTGCCCTGGCTGTGATGGGGTGTATGATGACCCAGATCCAGACTCAGATTACAACTGGACTCAAGTAAGCAACACATCTTCTTTCTATCTAAAAAATGTTGCCGGATACTCTGTATTGGGTGGCATTGGAATTGGGGCAGACATTCCAGGACTAGAAATTGCGACTGGGTTAGAGTTTGGTATTGCTGACACCAATGTGTTTGATCAGACACCTGCAGTAGTTACTCTTCCTGATGCTCAGGCCTTGAGAGATTCAATCAAATTCTCTCCAGAATTGGCAGTAGGCATGTTGCGACTGGCCGATGCTGTGAGTTTACATTTTGTATGTCTTGTAAATGCATGTGCACAATGCACATATCTAACACATTTGTTTTGCATCCTCCTCCACTCTCTGTAGATGATTGCGGATGGATTGAGAAACAAGGCATTTGATGCCAAGATTCCTCTTCTAGATACTAGCTTCTCCAAGGTCCTTAAGGTGGCCAAGGTCATCACTAATAAGGCATTTGAATTCTTTGTCAAAGTGGAGGACTTTGACAAGCGAGCTCTCAAGGTGAGCCCATTTTAACTGTTCATCAGGTGGCAGAACGTTGCATGATTTTCTATGTGATACTGACCCTCCTGTAACACATTTCAATTGCTCATTGCCATGATTTGAACAAATTTATTGGACCCAGAGTCTCAAACTTATTGGGACAGAAAACATTACAAGTGTTAATGAAACAAAAACATATGAATTATATTATATATCCGAGATTGACCTCACTGTAAACCCAATTGTGGAGAACATAAAAGACATCAAGGAGCAAAGTAAAGTGTGTGACATTACTTTTCAAGACTATGGAATTGGGGGGTGGGATGACCCCAAATTATATGTAGAGAATGTCACCAGCTCCATTGATTGTGATATTGCAGTTTGTAGTAGTGAAGGCGATGAACATTGTGAGCCTATTATGGAAGATGACATTATTTACGGATATACTGTAAGTTTTCATCCTATCCAAGTCAATGCCGCTCATATTGTTCATATTGTTGCATTATTCTCATCACTGTGATCCAATATGGTTTGCCCATAGAACTGTGACTGTGACTTGGTAATGACGGTTGACGATGAGAACAAGTTTGTCATGTATAGCGTAGCATACAAAGGAGAAAATGGAACCGACCCTAACAGTGCAACATTGATGGGTATATTTGAACCAATTGCTGATGATGAAGTGCTGACTGCAAAGGCAACTTACATTCCACTGAACATACCAATAACCCCTGCAATTGTTCCGCGATTCAGAACACTTCAAGATCTGGCAGACAGAATCGGGCTTGCTATCACGGACTTTACAGGAATTGAAACAACAATCACTGTGCAATACACTAAAGCTACAGAAACGGAACCCGGAAGCTTTTTATTTGGAATAGAGTTTGAAAAGCAATTTGAAGCTGCCCTCTCCTTCCGTACATCTGTTGAATTGGGTGATATTGCGGAATTAAGTGTAGTCGAGTCACTCCTGTCTGTCAGTGGTGGATTTAGGCTGTCTAATGAGTTTGGGGTGAGTCATCAAAAGTGTCAGATTATGTTGGACAGCTGGGTTATTAAAGGACAACTCACTGTGTTCTCTTTTTTTCTACCAGGTGATTTTTGCACCAGATGATGATGAAAGCCTGAAACTTGTGGGCAGTATGCCAGAAAATGATCCAGATCCCTGTCCGAGCATATCATCCTCAAACCCATTTACTTTCACTATTGATTGGAAGGTTGGCCTAGATGAAATCAATTCAACAGAGGTCTCTGTTACTACATGCAATACAGCATTGGTTGATGGTGTGGACGGCAGGGTGGACATTATCAACGAGGCTTTGAAAACTACTCCAGGGCTACCCTATTCTGAAATTATATCCTCTGTTGGTCTTGTCGGCACATCTTCCTTAGTCATATCATTTGATCCAACAGTGTCTTTTGTCGAGCTCCGCCAGAACAACACTAACAACCCATTTGGTTTGAAAGGTAATATACAGGAGAAACAATCCTTTCAATTTGCAACTGGCTTGACCGAAGTGTTTGCCGATTTTGAGGTAGGTGGTTCAGCGGAGATCGCTGCATCTGTGGGTCCAATTGAGATTGAAGCAAACATTGGTGCCGATTTGGCTGGCTCTGTTGAGTTGTCTGCAGGAAGTAAGGGCGTCCTTCTTCCAGTCAATGATTGGTTATCAAAGATGAAAAATATCACTCTGCCAGAGAATGCAGGCTTTGCTACGGCAAAAGCTACTATTGATGGTTCATTTGAAGCTTCTGCTTCAGCGTTGGGATTTGATGTATCAGCCAACGGTGGATTGACAAAACCTTTTGTCTTGGATTTAATGGATACAACAGCTATTGCCACAAGCAAGCCAGACGTCTTTTTGGAAGTCGATTTGCCCAACATAGGGGATCTTAGGGATCTGAGCCTCAAGGACGTCATCAACCTCTTGAAGGTATGTGGCTACAGTGGTAAATGCTATTTCAATGATGTTTATCTAACACCCCATTATCGTGTCTCTACTTTGAACCAGTCTTCTCTTGGCTTTCTGGTGGGCGAAGAAGAAGGAGACACAGTCGAATCTTGCTCAGGTGGATTGCTAGGCAAAGAAGTTTTTGGGGAGAAGATATTCTTATACAAGATACCCATCATTGGAATTTCAGGTTGCGACTTTGCTGGTTATTTACAAGTTATTGTGGATGCTGTTGATACAGTTGTGAATGATTGCCAAGAATGTGATGATGATTCGGAAGATGGCTCTGGCAGTTTCCAAGCCTTGGAGGTGAAACTCGAATCTCTCCTGCAAGGTGCGCACATCTATCTTGCAACAATACCCCATGGCTCCTCATGTGTATCAACTCAATGTGCAATCATCTCATACTTTCTCTATTTCACGCACCACACCATATAGATGGCGTTGGTGGACAACCCAATGTTGAACTGGTAACCCGGTCCGATGACATTCGATCTGAGTTGGAGTTTGAGATCACTTTGGCATGGAGCTTCAAGGAAGCATTAAGTCTAGCCATTGATTTAGATGCCATTTTCGACAAGCTTGATTTAGATGAAGACTTGAAGAATTTTGCCAAGGGGCTCCTAGCATTTGAAGGAACTGCCGGCACACTTGTGGATGGTGGCCTGTCGTTTACATTGGGAGTAGGGCTCGAGTATGTCAAGGCGACCAAGAAAGTGTTACCCTACATCAAGGGAACCACAGGGTTAGAGCTAAGCTTTTCTGCTGAGGCAGTTGCCAAGTTTGATGCTACGGTTGGTGCATTTTCGGCTGTAATTGATGCAACCCTCACTGTGGACAATCTTGGGGAACAAGTCATGATCAAGTTTGGGCTTGACAGCTCATTGAATTACTACCTGGGTGATCAGACCTCCACTAAATCATCAACTCAATCAAGCACCACCACAACTGTTGATTCAGAGAGCATCGCAACAAGGGAAGGCTTCACCGTGATTGCTTCTGTGGGCGACCTGAAGAAGGCAGTTCAGCCCAGCATTGCAGGTGGCCTATCAGGCACAATCAATGCAAGTTTGAAAGATCTGCCTTGCGATGCTGGTGCATTCATTGGTTTATCATTGGCTGACATTAACTGTGTAATTCAAGGGAAAACGGGGTGCATCTCTGTGGTGTATCAAACCATTTTTTGCGAGATTCCTTCTTTCTTAGACATATTGACTTCAGACCCAAATGCAATCATAGATGTGAG
>JALLOX010000167.1:0-16214 GCA_036939695.1 Thalassiosira ordinaria | reverse complement strand
AGACAATGTCATCCTTGGCTACAGTTCTTGGCCTAAGACTCTCTCTGCCAAGGTTGTCCAAATAGATATGGATCTATTAGCATTGTCTCTGAGTATATTTGTATTTTCCAAACCAAGTCTCTACGCCAAACATCTGTACCGAGGGAATTGTCTCTGCCATGCAGCTTCACAAAGGTTATTGATAAATGCTATCAGGTGAAGTTCTTCGCTTCTGCTCAAAGCTCTATTCTCAATCACTTATTCAAGCTAGACATTTTTTCTCTAGTCTAAACACACTACGTGATTGAGATTCAAATGCTCACACAAATTCAAATGATGAACAGGTATGGATTCTTCTAGTAATTATCACCATCTGATTATTTGCTATTTGCTGTCCATTTCTCAGTCTGCATGCTTTGCTCTTCATGGCATTCTCCTCTTCCTGGTCTCAGCATAACATTCTTCTTGAATAGCTAATCTATCCTAGCCTATCAATCTCTTTGAAACAACAGTGATTGGCATTTTCCTTCGAGGAGCCCAAGTTGCACCAGATACAAGTACTTTCTCTACCTACGTCCAAAGCTTTTGTATCTCAGCCAAGTAGTCAGAATCTACATTTTTCTCTTTCATATCAACCATGCAGCTATCTTGGGCGGCACAAACATCCAACATTGCCGCTCTTACTTTTCCCAAGGATAGACGCGCCAAACACCTGCGTTGATATGATTTGACATGTAGAGGTTCGATCTGTAGAGCTGATGTTGCGTCTGCCTCCGCCTGGTCTCAACTCTTCAATTTCAAGTGGGCCATCGCTAAAATATGAACGAAAAGGAAAGGCGCACAGCTTTGAACGAACACCTTCTTATGCCTATTTGCATCCGAGATACATCTTACCACGATTGGAGTAAACAACGGGCGAATCCAAAGACTCTTTCTGGCTCAAACATCGAGTGTAGCATTGAATAGCTTCTTCGTACTTTCCTTGAGAGAAGTAACTGTTACCTCGTACTGGTTCGCAAGGCATCGATTCGATAGAATGAACGATAGAAGATGAAGTCACCTTTTTCACTGCCTTGGACCTTCTCTTCTCAACGTTTGCCTTGTTTCCAGAGCTCTTGGATCTATTTTATCAATCCACGAACCCAAGTCTTGGTGGGCTACGCTCCGTTCCTCTGCATCTCGCCTGATGCGTAGCTGAGTGTCGTAAGAAGAAGAAGCAACGTTCATGGCTGTGCCAAAGAAATGTTGAGAGAGAAATTGGCCTTTATGAGATTCAAGAAAATTGAAAATGAAAGCAGAGAAATTTCAAATTAAAGTGGCTTACCTTTTCTCTGAATAAAAAGGAGACTACTTCATCTACCCTATCAAAAAGTGGCTTACCTTTTCTCTAAGAGACTCTAGGGTTCCGCCTCTCTACCGTTTACTGCAAGGGAAACTATCGTACATTTAAACAGCATGCTGCGTAAAGAAGTTGGTCGGCCATTGACAAATCTAACATGATGTACATGATAGGTTGTTTGTTGTTTACGAAACATTGGTTTCAACTATATTCGTAGATCAAGTACTGCAAACGAGCAAAATCAATTTGCCTAAATATCATTCACTAGGACCCCCCTTCAATCACAAATGCCCTCTCGCTCTTCTTCAGTCAATCCTGGGAATGGCTTTCCTCTCACCCTCCATTGTCCAAAACATGTGTTACATAAAAAATGTCTTAATCCTTGTGGGGCTGCATTTACAGCTACATAATGTCAGTATGATTTGACACATGGTGTCAGTATGATTCGAGCATGCTGAAGTTCATATTCATATCTTCAGACCAGTTTTAGTATCATCTAACACAATGATACATCCCCACCAACCCCATTTTCCAGAACTTGTCCAGATTGAAATATTGTTTCCAACAAAAAATAAATGTCTGAATAGTATTCAGTGATTTCCCATCATGCTATGTTCAATAAGTCAGCAAACTGGCCTCCGTGTGTGTGATCTGACATACTGTGCTCATGGTTCCCTGTATCCTGGACAGTACCTGAGGTATCTAAACCTCACTGTCTCTTCCATCTCCGTTGTGTTCATCCCCTTGGTATGTCCACGACGATAGGTTCTGATCTGCTCTGATTCCATACTCTTTTCAGAGCCTAGTGAAGATTGTCAATAATTCTTTGAGCGTATTCGTATCAAACACATCTGGCTGCCAACACTCGGGACCATTCCTCAGTATCTACCAGCTGTTGGCAGCATTGCCTTCTAGCTTCTACCAGTGTTGGGAATACAGTAACAATGTCATCTGCCTTGTTCTTGATAAATTTAATATCACGAACTTGCCCTCGCTGTCACGGCCCTTGAAATTCCAAGAAATGTCGTGTGCTGGAGATGTTTGTGCCATCGTGAAGACCAAAGGCTTGTATTCCAGCATTCACTGCCCATGGCAGAAAGAAACCTGGTATTGCAAATCGATTAGGATACACTTCAAGGATTACAGCACATTCTGGTGCCAACCCCACCAAGGATAGCTGATTGCCATGAGGTGAAATAAATATATCATGATTGCTCATCATTTCCATCTGACCCCATCCATCTAAAGCTCCAAAGTCATTGATTTCCACCACGTTGCTTCTATTACGAGGAAGCCCTATTTGAGTAATCTTTTCCCTTAGTTGAGATGCCACCTTTCCTTCAAGAATCCTGCTGTTTTTGCGATTGAGGATCATGACGTTCATTGAAGGAGAATTCTCCATTGGAACAGAGTCTCTTTCAAAGGAGGAATCAAAATGCCGCAACCTTGAATAGACCATATTGCGAAACAAGTACGCATGGTCTGGATTGAAAAAATATGGCTTCATGCCAGCATTTCCATTAGTAGGAAAGTGCCAGCCATTTGTCCTATCCTGTATTGTCACTTCCAGGTAGCAATTGTTTTGTGGCTGATTTCTAACGACATGAACCGTTGGTATTACCCCAACTGCATCTAGCACACCCAGAACAAATGGCGACATATTGTTAAGTGTCCTCTCATCTCTTGCAACTATACTTAATTTTGGATGTTCGTCAAGAGATGATAATTCAAACCAAGTGGAAAGGCAGGGAAAGAATGTCAATATAAAGTGGGCTGGATGACTGAAGTCTGACACATGGCATTGGATTGTGTCTAACTTTCCTCCCTGGCATGTGGAGACATTGAAGGTTGTGGGGTTTCGGTTGATGTTGGGAACTGTTATCTGCTGTTCAAACTTGAAGAAATAAGAATCCCTGCATTGTCCCAGAGGAATGATTGGCCAATCTTCTGCCTTATCTGCAGCTTCTGTACACCCTTCTGGGATCATAAGGCTAGGAGGCTGTAAACGATGAATGGTAAGATTCCATTGTTGGACTGATGTGATTGCCTGATGTGTAGTGTGCTCCTCAGTGTAGTTGGTGTGGCCATCATGCACTTCGCTCCTTGGTGCTGGTTCATGTATTTTGCTTGGATCATCGTCCATTGTTTTGTTGCTCCGCCATATATGCTCATGCTTCTGGGTATCACTGATCTCAGAATCGAATGATGTGCAATCTATTTGCATACATCCCTCATCAGGGAAACAATCAAGGTTTCTAGATTCGGAGGTACATTCTACTCCTGAGCCACTTGAGCATGCTTTCTGAAGGGCTTCCAAATTTTTTGCACAATACCATTTCCACTTCCTCTCCCGCTCGATTTTGTTCTGGACCTGATTCTGTGGATGTTTCTGTGAATTATCACCAATAATTTCATATTTGTGTTCAATGATACCAATCTTCCGAGTCACCTCAGCGCTGGCTAAGTCATCGTGATCGGCGGCTTCGGGCTTTCTTGCTCGGACTGTTTCCATCTTGGTCGAAGTGGATCCTGCAAAATAATTGAAAAAATTGTAAACTAGCAGCGTCGTGGCAGCAAGACCGACCGCAAAATATATCATCCTCGTATTGTTTGCCATTTTTATTGTCAATAGTTGATTCTGCTGAAGTCTGCCATGCGCAATCTCTATTGGTTCATGATCAATTTGGTCATTCTTTCATTATTTTTTGGTTGGTGATAGTTGGTGAAGGTTGGTGGTTGGTGAGTGAAGGGTGAAGGGTGAAGGGTGAAGGGTGAAGGTTGGTGATGTCGAATGTGGTACAGCGGGTTCCCCCAAACTCGGCTTGTTCCCCTCCTTCCGGGCCCAGGCTTGGGTGGATTATTGTTCCCCTTTTACTCGTTTAGCTAGGCGTTACTTAGGCACAAGATTTGTTCCCCCTCGGGGGAACGATTCGAGGTACTCCGCACGCTGTAGCTCTATCTAGAGAGAGGGAGCTGCAGGCACACTGTAGTCCTCGGTTGGTACTGTGTCTTTTTTGTTATTGAATATTAGTCATAATTAGTTTTGAATTTTAGAATATGATTTTGAGGGGGAGGGTCACAGTATAACCTCTGGTTTTTCGATCCTCAGGGCGGTCCATATGAGGGCGGCGAAACGACGGGCCCCTGGGATTATACCACAGCGGAATTCATAATAATGCCGGGCCGGACGAAGACAAGCATGGAAGGCGGGCGAACAGCATCGTCCTCCGTTGTTCGACGTGCGACTGACCAGAGCTGCAGCAGCCGTCGCCGTCACCGTCACCACTGTGTCATCGCGTCCTCACTGTGCCGTCGGGCAGAATAGATGCGATGGTAAGTGGGGATCAGGGAGATGATGTGCGCAGCGTCGCGGCGGCCAATGGGTGATGATGACTGGCCATGGCGATGGGGGCAATCGGTCGCCATGTTCATGTGGTGGATGGTGACGACGACTGTGTGTGTCGTTCGTTTCATCCGTCGGCCATATCAACACCATATACATTTTTCAAACGGTTCTTAAGGCCTTCTTTCTGTGGAGATAACGGCTTGTAATGAGCTGGGTATGTTAATCGGTTTTGCTATAGGCTGAGTTGACGATCCTGCCATGGCTCCGTTCGATGGCTTGCCGTCGCCAAGCCGAAAGGAGAGGCCTCGTCAATTATATTTAGGTTGTAATAAATAAAATACATCAACAACGATAGGCAGATATTGTTTAGTAATTACTAATCTATTTGTTATTATCTCTATTCTTGTTATTAGCCACCCGTCGATTCATCTCGATTCCTTTCGTCAGCATACGGCAGTAGATCACCTATCATGGGTGACACGCTTATCAACTTGACGTAGCTGATGATATCGGCTATCGTAAAATGATAGCCAATGGCAGTGGTGGCTGCGACAACCCTCCCAGCCATTGTCACCGGAGGGGCAGCAGAGCCGAGCTGCTCACATTTTGATTCCGCCTCCAAGGTGGACGGCTATCCTATTAAATGACTATCAAGGGGTGGTGTGAAAAAACCCATCTCAAATACGGAGGAGGAGGAGGCAGCGGCCATCATGGTTGGGTTTGTTTCGAAGTGGGAAGCGGGGAAGTTGTAGAGACGGTGTGTTTGTGTAGCCTCGAATCTCCTCTAATGCAAGGCTCGTTTTTGTGTTTTGTGTTCACAACTCCGAAAAATTGTAGGTAGAGGTAGATACATTTTGCTTTTCGATCGATGCATGATCGAGCAAATGGGCTGACTTTGCACGATCAAAGCAAAACAAAGACACAACATTCAGTCCAAATAATGAGCATTCTCCACATCTAAATGAAGAGTAGATATGGAGAATGCTAAGCGTTTTGGGAAGAATGCAAGCTTAGGATGACTTTCGGATGTGCAAACATACTAAGCATCTAGTGCTCGTACAGCATCAAAACTACCATACTTCTCTCTATCATAGATATTTTTCAACCACGCGCCAGCATCGCCGATCTCAACCTCTCCATTTTGTGTAGAGTGTAGAGAGTGACACAGCTAGGAAAAAATATCCCAATCGGCAAAACTAAATTAGACTATCATTGATCGTGAGCGCTGGAATTGGTACCAGAGGCAGCACGTGTGTCACTACCGGGGGGACCGGTCGCCTACGTACGGGTCCCAAGCCGGGAGGCTGCTCCTACTTTCGTCTCTCTCTCTCTCTAGAGAGAGAGTGAGGGAGAGCAATCATGAGTGGTGAGAATTGCCGTGTAGGATCGTGTCCGGCGCCCAAACTGAACCGGCCACTTTTGCAAAATCTGGCCGGTTAGACCATGATCCCAGCCGTAGTAGCATGCAAAATCGAAATGGCCCGTACGGACCAAATGCAAGAATCGACATACAAGCCTTGTAAAGGATGCATTTGTAGTGTGCTTGGAATCATGCAAATTAGACCTCTAGAGCGGCCGAGAACTGCATGCTCAGCCTTCTTCTAGGGCATTGTTAGGAATTTCGGCGGGGGACGTCCGCCGAAATTACTAACAACTCCCTACAGAACCATGAGCATGCATATCTCAGCTTCCTGAGCATCAATTTGCATGATTCAAAGCACAACATGCATTGCAAATGCATTGTCTAAACGGTCGCTGCAGGCGATCGAGAGTGTGGCCATGTGTTGTTGTGTTGTTGTGTGTAAAATAATCTAGAGTAGAAATTTCAAATGCACCAGAAACCAGAATGTCCAGAAGATAAAACGACCATGACTGACTTAAGTACCCAATCAGTTCTTTTCATCTCCATTGAGAACCAGGCTGTTCTATGTCGATCCACATACGTGGGAAACCGTTACCCACTCTTTTATTTAATGAGAAGGCTGTCGTAATTCCCCAATAAGCGGGCCGTTCTAACAAATCGTATTCTGACAAATTCTCACACTAATCAGCACTATTATCACTCCATCCCAGCCAAGTAACAAGTCCCAGTACGATTAAATATTATTCAGATCAACTATTTATAAGATCTATGTCTTTCCCCCTTCTCTTATTAATATGTATTCCTATGTGGTTTTAGTCACAGTGGCTACTCGTCAATCGGGCCATCTCTTTTTACCTTCGCCTGCCTTGCCCTGCTCTAGAGGTACCTCCTTGATTGGATGAGTATTTGATCCAAGGGTATGTACCTCTCTAGCTCCAGCTAGGTACCTACCTACACAATCAACCGGCTAGCGGCTAGCCTACTAGCTCCTGCTTGGCTCTTTTTTACCATGGTGACCGAACCGACATAGGTATCATGAACCATGAACCATGAACATCTCTCCTTCGTCGCCACCGCCAAGCAATCTGGAGCTGGAGGCAATGCCCGTACATGCCTCAATCATGCCGTCGTCGTCGAACGAACGCAAAACAAAGATGGACCGAGAGATGAGAGAGGTGGAGGAGCATAATGGGCGAAGCCGATGGAGACGGTGTCATCGTCGGTCGATAACGTCAACGATGGCGACGACGGCGATAATGAATGCGATGAGTAGCCCGTGCCTCAGCTCCAGCACTAGCAGCAGCAGCAAGTGTCGGCGCCGCGACGACGTCGACGCTGTCGACGCCACATCAGAATCAGCTGCAGCCTCGCGCGACAATGACGACGACATCAAGCGGCGCTCGACGAACATGCCACGAAGCAGCAAGCAGCAGCAGCGAATGCAGCAGACATTGCTGCCGCTGCCATTGTCGTCATTGTCTCTTTTGCTCACCATCATATTGATCAAGATGGCCACCGTCGAAGTCTCCGCACACGGCTATCTCAAATCACCACGCTCACGTAATTTAGTCGCCTGTAAGTTTCACTCTTTCTGGATTGCTTGCTTGCCTCGCAAAGTATAAATTACCTTCCTTTTTCTGCTCGCCCCCTCTTTCGTTATCTCACATCTTCTCTTACTACGACAATGCTATGTTATTGTTAATACAGATCAAGATAAGAATTGGGAGAGTCCGGATGGCAATGATCCCAAGCCAGAAGATTGTAAGTTGAACACGTTCTATTGAGCACATCATGTGCAATTCATGTCCATCAATAAGCGTAACTCGTTCTCACACACGATTACAATCTCCTCTCTCTATCCATATTTTGATCCCAATATAGGCCCACACTGTCTCAATCGAGGAGGAGCACTAGCCCAATGCGGTCTCCTCTCAGGCATACACAACAAAATCCCCTGGGAACGTAATTATGACAAACCACTCAACATTCGAAATCAACCCATGTCTGCCAACTTACAGGGAGTCTACCAACAAGGCAGTATTATTGAAATTGAAGTTTTGGTGACTACCCATCACAAGGGTCATTTTGAATTCAGCATTTGTCCCATTGAGAATACAGTTCCCATGCCCATACCTACACTAGAGTGTTTTGAGGAGAATAAGTTGGAGTTTATCAGTGATGAATTGTACGGCGCACCACCCGACCCTCAATATCCGGAACGAGGATATATAGCTCCAGCATCCAAAGTCCAATATCTTGATTCCAAAGAGGGAGTACAGCCTGTGGTAGGAGCATACTACAAGATGAAATTCCGGCTACCTAAAGAAGTAGCGGGGGAGGTGGTTTTACTTCAATGGTACTATCTCACAGCCAATTCATGCAAGCATGAAGGGTATGCCGAGTATGACTTTCCGGAAGAGTGGGGGAGTGATGTGAGTTTGTACCCGGGGTTGCCGGATTGTGGGGAGGTGCCGGAGGATGGGAATGGTGTTCCTGAACAGGTGAGTTGAGATTTTTTTTCATGAGAGAGAAAGAGGCGGTTTTGTTTTTTTGTTGTGTTGTGGCAAGAGAGAGATGTGTCTAGAGAGATTGTATACTATGAGTCCATTTAAAGGGATTTGACATTCAAAAGTAGTGTTGATGAGCTCTGAGCTCGCAAGAGCGGAGGACTTGAATGGGGTGCAAGCACAGAGTCGCCTTGGCTGGGTTGTTTTCAATGTGGTGTATTGCGTCCCATGGTATTCATTTGTGGCTATGTAGTATTCCTCTGTAAAGTCATACGTAGCGCATTCCCGCCAATCGTGGAGATCAGCCGTTTTTTCAGCATACTTGTGGGACTCACAAGCCTCTCGCCAAAGCAACGACTTTCACTTTGTCATTTATTTTGCTGTTCGAAACGCTCACCTCTCTCATAACCTTTCTTCACTCTTGATAACCTCAACAGTTTTGGAACTGTGCCGAAATCAGAATTGTCGGTCGAGGAAGCTATCCAGCCATCAGCAACAATACTCCCTCTCGACCTACTGCATCTTCTACCTCGAATACTTTCAATAACAATGTGAACAGTAATAATCACGTCGATCTGCCTCCACGATGGACACCGCGCCCAACCCAGCGCAAGGCATGGACCTCTGGCAACAACAATAACAATGCCGGCATGGCCATGATGGCCTCACCCAGCGGGAATAACAACAACAATGCCGGCATGGCCATGATGGCATCCTCCCCCTCAATACCGCGTACTCCAAGACCAACCCCTCCTCCCACGTTGCCCCAACCAACCACATCGCCGACAAGACCTCAACCGACCACATCGCCCACGGTCAGACCGCCCTGTGCCAATGCTGGTTCGACGTACTACGAGGCCACGGAGGACTGTACCGGGTATTATATTTGCACGGCAGGCCAAATGGGCGACGTTAAAGAATGCGCTGGTGGTAATATGCTCTATGATGCTGCCAAGCAAATGTGCAATTGGGCCGATGAGGTCAATTGCGGCGCAGACTATTATAGTGGATTCGATGACGGAGGGATGCTGTCGGATGAAGCAGGCACTCCTGGGCTAACTGGTCCAAACGAATTGTTAAATTGGGAACCTGTCCCTCGAGCTCATGACAAGACCATCATTGGCTATTACGCCTCCTGGCAGTGGTACGATCGCAACGGCCTAGCAGCACCGGCGGCCTTTGACTTTTCCAAGATCACGCGTGCCAACTTTGCCTTCTTTCAAATCACCCAAGAGGGATACATATACGGTACCGATCCATGGGCCGATCCCATCACATTATTTGGTTTCTTCGATTGGACGTCAGAACCCGGGACGGTGCACGAGTACTGTTCGTGGGATGAGCCGAATGCGCCGCCAAGTTGTATGGCGCATAAGTATGAGGAGGGGCTGATTTATCTGGCTCATGCGGCCGGGGCAGAGGTTTATCCCAGTATTGGGGGGTGGAGTCTTAGCGATCCTTTTCCGCCCATGGCAGCGAATCCTGAGTGGAGGGCGAACTTTGCACAGCAATGCGTGAAGTTGATTAAGAGTTATAACTTTGATGGGATTGATCTTGGTGAGTGAGGGCCGGCTTTCTTTTGTGATTTGCCCTCTGGGTCAATAAAGATTCGTGTCATTGCTGACTCAATTGATTTCTCTCTTTTTTCATTTGATGAACTTATTCACCCTTTCCAAAGATTGGGAGTACCCAGGATATGAACCTCACTCCGGCACGCCTGAAGACACTGTCAACTTCAATCTCTTACTTGATGACCTCCGAGCGGCCCTGGATGAGCTCGAGGCCGAGACTGGCAAGTATTACGGCATAACCGCTGCACTGCCATGCGGACCCTCCATCATTGACAATCAGGACATTTATCATGTGGGCATGAGGTTGACAGAGCTGAATCTCATGACATATGGTGAGTCTAGAATTGCCAGCTTTATTTTTGCAGACGACACTGGATTTGAATGATAAGAAGTGTTTCTCACCCTACCCTGCTTTCTTACCTTAATATTTAGATTTCCATGGGAGCTGGAATGAGCATACCGGTGTGAATGCTCCGCTGTATGATCAGGAGGGTAGTCCAGAATTTTCAGTTCATGGTATGTGTGGTATTAGTTCATACTAAGTCTTTTGTCATCTTCAATGCAATTATACAACCTTTTTCTAACAACTGACTTTGTGCAATCATTCTAGGATGTGTCAACAATTGGTTGGATGGGGGAGCTCCAGGAGAAAAGATTAACATTGGATTCGTGAGTACAGTTTCATTCATCCCACTCTAGAAAGAATCAAGTTTCGTTTTCCCTTGGCTCCTATCATGCTGCTATATATCTCACTGGTACATTGCAACTGTTATATGATACCGCTGCATTTCATCTCTATTCAGCCATTTTATGGACGGTCATTCCTTAAGGCACAACATTTGTATGAACCTCATGAGGGTAATGACGATGTAAGTCCTTCCTTATTTGAGCCTTTATCGATTTTTATTTGGAATTTGAGTGCGATTGCTATGATGATGTTCTCTCTCTTACAAATTATGTTTATTACGATCGCCTTATTTCACAACTCTGTAGACTATGTGGTGGATGGATGAAGGTGTACCTCAGTGTAAGTCTTAACTGAACTTCTTATACTTATTTGATCACGAAATATGCTTAGCCTGCGTTTCCTTTGGGATGTTGATTGCCATTGCTAAATTGATATTCTTTTTCTTACAAATTGTATTTTTACGATGACCTCCTTCTTACACTCAGATTACAACATCAAGGACAAATGGAATGAGTTCACACACATGCGAGACGAACAAACCATGACCCAGTACGCCTACGGAAAAACCGGCATGGTTTCCTACGATGATGAACGGGCAATCTGTGACAAGACAGAGTATGCACAATTTCACAATCTTAAGGGGTACATCATATGGGAGCTGAGTGGAGATTTGATGGAAGATTTATCCACGCCATTGCTTGATGCGGCCAATGCCAAGCTGTTGGATCCTACTCTAGATTGTGCGGATCTGGATATGTCTACCATAAATACGCTTGTGGCTGAAGCCCATCCTGGGCCCACTGCTGGTGGCGTTGGCGGCGTCGCCAGCAGCATCGCGCCTAAGGTTGTGTACTATCCATCCTACGATATGGGAGGATGCCTCAATGATGGTTTAGAACCAGGCTGGCTCCAGAAGTCAGATATTTTTGATACCTTGGAGGTGAGGCTTTCGTGTTTTTGTATTTTATCATTATCTTGTGTACTTGATATTAAGAAAAAGTTGGTTCTCACGGCACACACTACACAACTACTTTCCTTAATGTCAGGGTTGTTGCAATAAGCATTTTTCGTACAATGAAAATTGTGAAGAGGACAGCCCAGTCACTCCTCTCTCTGAGTTTATTGTTGTCCAGGAAACGACTCCTCAGACTGCCAGCTCTGGAAAGCTGTACTATCCGTCATCGACAGATCCCGCGTGCCTGTCGGATGGAAATCAACCGGAATGGTTGTCTCTGGGCAGCATGTTTGATAACGAACAGGTGAGTTTGTGAACTAGATCATCATCTCATCTTTTTGTACATGTTTCCTAGAGCCTTCTCATTAATTTGACTGAAAAATTCTGTGTATAGGAATGCTGCGAGCATCATTTTCCTGACAAAGACTGCATAGGAAAAATAATCCAAATGAAGCATTCGGTATACTACCCGTCTTCGACAGAGACCATTTGTTTAGATGACGGCAATCAGCCTTCTTGGCTACCAGCGAGTAGCATGTTCTCTACAGAAAAGGTATGTTTCCATTTTGGTTTTCGGATTTTGTGTTGGATGAATAACTGCTAACACACTGGTCCTCTTTCTTATTATTCATTTTTTCAAGGATTGCTGTGAACACCATTTTCCTGACCATGGTTGCATCGGTGGAGTCAATGTAGTAAAGGCGTCAACATATTATCCATCTTCAACCGGCAGTGTCTGTCTTTCCGATGGTAATCAACCAGAATGGTTCCCGGCGAGTAGCATGTTTGCCACTGAGGAGGTAAGTCAAGATTTTTCTCTGCTTAGAACTGTCACTTGATACGATTAATCTTCTAACCACTTCCACATTTATGTTTCTATTTGCAGGATTGCTGTGAGCACCATTTTCCTGGCCAAGATTGTGTTGGCAAGGCTCACGAAGAGAAGATGTTGCTTTATTACCCCTCTTCTCTGGGCGCAGAGTGTGTAAGGGATGGGAACCAGCCATCACATCTCACAGAAGACTCAATGTTTGAGACTCTCGAGGTATGTGGTGTTGCATTATAATTCCATGTTTAGTTTTTTTTTCTTTTTGATGGAAGCTAACGCTGTACAACAATATAAATATTGTTCTTTTATCTCCTATTGATTGAAGGAGTGCTGTAAGCATCATTATGAATGGAAACCTGACTGTGTTACAAGTGACGATAGAGGCAACTTTGAGGCAACAGCTGCCAATTCAACCCCAAGTTTTGAGGCACTCGTTGCTCAGAAGCCTGTGCCCGAACCTGAGCCCCAGACTAGACCAACTAAGCCATTGGCACCTCCACCAACTAAATCACCAACACAAGATCCAACTACAATTAGACCAACACCGAATCCAACTACACAAAGGCCGATCCCTCAAACTCCAAGACCAACAGGGTATCCCACACCGCTGCCCACCCCTCAAACGCACAAACCTACAATGGAGCCTACTCCAAGACCTACCCCCGACCCTACAGCAAGGCCATCAAACAGACCATCCCCCCTAACAGAGAAGCCCACGAGGTATCCTACAGCCCAGCCTACGTTAAACGCAAACGCAAAGTTTAACGCTCCAACACCTCCATATCTCACAGTTCAATCAGAGCCCACTTTGGTTCAGTTTTTTCAGAGTTCAAAACAAACACCGGAACCAACGAGAAAGCCTCAGAACCGAAGGACACTGATGCCGACACCAAGGCTAACCATGAATGTACTATCAGGAGCAACTGCCCAATCAGAGCCCACTATGGTCGTCTATCAACAGCCTGATCCAACAAGGGAGCCGACAAAAAGGCCACGGAAACAGAGGACACCGAAGCCAACCAATAACATAGCTTCAGGAGAAAGTCCAATTGCAGCAAGCTATTTTGGCAGTCCCTCATCGTCGTTTACGATCATACCTCCATCAAAGCCAGCCGTTGTTCTAATCAACAACCCTTCTCCATCAAAGCCGGCAGCTATTCCAAGTAATAACCCCAGTAAAGGCAAAGAGCTGTCACTTGGAGATAAGCTGAGTAATCAAATACAGATGCAAAAAATGAAACCCAAGAAGCAAAAGATGAAGCAACAGAAGCAGAAGCAAAAACAAAAGCGACAGAATCAGAAACAAAAGCAGAAACAGAAGCAGCAAAAGAAGAGACAGAAGAATAAGCAGAAGAAGAGACAAAAGGAAAACCAAGTAAAAAAGAAAGGCAGGCCAGAGTAAGGGGAAGGGGATCATTGACAAACAAGAAAATGAATCACCTACAGTGTAAACAAGTTTAGAATAGAAAATAACTTTTTCATCCATTCTACCAAGTCAGCCATTGGTTTCTATCATTCTCATAGATAAGTACCCAATCCTTGGCCCAGTCCACACGAACTTTTCCGTGAACTCAGTAGCCAGGAAACGCTGTGACTGTCAAATGTGAACGGAGTACGTTATGATGAGGAACCAAAAGGTTGGGTGGAGCCTGGAAACAAATGCCTCAGCTTGATTGGAACAAGGTATTTTTTTTGAGATCGGAACTGTTCTTGATGAAACAAGATCATATTGATTCTGCTAGCCTGGGCACTGGGTAATAGTTGCAGCCAGCTAAAATAATATTATTGTACAGGTAATAGTAGGTACAGTCTTGGTACATGGATTTAAATACTTTATTTGTGACAACAAAATTTACAATAATGCTACCAACTACCAGTAGTGCTCGGTGATGAAATATTCGCACTACTACTATTGAGACACGGCAGTTGCGAGGTTCGCATTCTTTTTTGGAGGGCCTGCCCCCCTATTATTTTGCCAGGATTATTGTTGTAGAGCTCTCAGTGAGCAAGCTCACCTCGGACTACTATCTATTCACGATCATTCCAATTTTATCATCATCTTCAGAGGTACTGGTCAAAGAAAAGGAAGAATTGGAACGTTCCGAACTTCGACTACTTTCAGGAGAGGAGGACCTTATTTCCTTTCGTTTCTTGACACGTAATTGCCTATGTTGACATGGGCGGGGCAGGGGGATTTCAGCGTTAACGAGGGATCTTATTGCTGTTGTGTTGGGTGAAGTGTGGTTTAGATTTTTGTTACTTTGATCATTGTGATTTTGCTGTGGATTGGTGTTGTGTCCCTGCTGTTGATTCATAACCAACTGATGATGTATTCTTGAGGCTTGCGCCCAATGGCCCTCTCCCACGGCACTTCGAACACGTTCATTAATGGCATCGGCAAGGGTGGCGAATTTGGAATCCTTTTTTATATGCTTTTGTTTGCAGTCTCGTAGGACCTTTAGATAGTGGAGTAATATTTTTTTGCGGATTATTGGATAGGGAGAGAGTTCGTGAGAAGGAGAAAAAATCTGAATCATACCATGGCCAAGATGAGTAAAACTCACCGCCCAAGCCAAACCTAATGACGATCGATCCACCCTCTCCAAATATTGAAACAATACTTGAATCTTTACAGCCAAATCATTCTTGCTCGTTTTGGAAGAGAAACATCAACATCAGACGAAAGTCATATAAGCTCCTTGATACAAACAGATATCACACAGTTTTTGTGCGGATATCTCGATTCCCGCTTAATTTTTGTGAGCCGAAATACAAAGCAGCACACATTATTATTTACCTCCATTATGATTGCCACACTGAGATATCTCTCGATATCTTTTTTCTATTTTCTGTTTATCTTGACTTTTGATCGCGGTGGGTGAAGAGTAAAGTGGGAGGAAGGAAAAAGTCACACAAATAGAAGAAGTAACTGCTTTCTAATAAGGATAGGTTGATTGATACCTTTATGCAGTGCCGTTATGTGCCGTGTGCATTAATTTGATGGTCATTATGTGGTCTTCAAACAATTATGTGATGTTTCTAGGAGCAGGGTTCTATTGCGAACAATGGCAGTGGAACCGCCCAGCCAGCTGCAATGAATGCACCTTTTTTCCTATTTGGTTTGCATTACATCAAGGCAAATTCTTGATTGCTTGTGATGGCCAGCCATGATGGCTGTCAGATGGCTGTTGATACGATGGCCACAACAAATAATAATATCGTACATCATAATGACGTTTGTGCTATGGTAGTACAAAGCTTGTGGTCTTCAACAAGACCTGAATGTGGGCTCCCGATCGAGAACACTGTAGGTACGATCTCTCTGAAAAACAGATACTGAGTTGCATGCAGGGTAAAAAAATGTGAGTAGTCTGATCTGTGGTCTTCAAGGACTTGGTCTTGGTCTTCAATGTGAAGAATGACAAAGGGAACAGCTATGTACTAATTCCAAAGTAGCAAATATTTCACACGTCACAATGATGCAAATTTCTATTTCTCTCTTGATGACGTCATATCTCTAATCTGTTCTATGTACATACATACA
Source organism: Thalassiosira ordinaria (assembly GCA_036939695.1). Taxonomy (NCBI): domain Eukaryota; phylum Bacillariophyta; class Thalassiosirophyceae; order Thalassiosirales; family Thalassiosiraceae; genus Thalassiosira; species Thalassiosira ordinaria. Next base: position 93 of record JALLOX010000167.1, on the reverse strand, counting down.
CAGGGTTAAGATTCGTATCACTCGCGAGTAAAAAAAAAAATTCCTACGTAGGTATGGTATTGTTACGTCATCGTATTAGTTTGAATTACAATG
>JALLOX010000166.1:0-14688 GCA_036939695.1 Thalassiosira ordinaria | reverse complement strand
GTCCACGGCTTACTTTCGGTGTGGATTTGGATGATGCCATGGTTCACTTGCTTGTATTTGTTCACGTTCACGTCTTATTTTCTATGCAGTTGATGTGTTCGCAAAATTATGAGTTCATCACTTGATACCAGTCCACTTTGCGCTGGCTCATCAATCAGGAGGAACGATGTGATTGATTGATGCCATCGACGCTCTTGTCCTCCATCCTGCAATCCACAATCTCGAATCTCTCGATTTTGGTGTCATCATGGCGGTGCCGATGATTCGTTTCTTTCTTTGTGGTGTTGCTTGGTGTCATTGACGATCCTTCGGATCTTTTCCCGCCATTTTTCTAGAGATGTAATTAGCGATTATAGTCGCCAACAGTATCGCCCCTTGTTAGCGATATTTACGGGTATCTGCGTGACTTTACATAGCTAGAGAGATAACTTTTACGAAATGATTGAAGCATTGTGAAGCAACAATAATTTTCAATTGAAATTGATGTTATTTATCCAATCAGTCTTCTTTCGTCAAAGATGGAGCTCCTTTGCCTTTCTTCTGCTTTGAAGAAGCTGGTGTCTTGCTTTTCCCAGATGAAAGTCCAAACAGGACATCTTCCCCAAACTTCTTTTTGGATAACTTCTTCTTTGGATACCTTTTCCCTAGCAGATTCTTCTCTGCTTCATCAATTTTGAACCTCCGCGATCTTACATTGATCAATTCAAGATTGTCTGCCTCTGCTGTCAACATCTTTGAGCCATCAAACTGAGCCCCAGGTGGACCACCACCTCCATAATCTCTACCCAACTCTTTTTGAATCTCATTACCCTCCATTTCCTCTTGCAGAGGGTCTCCCATGGCTAATCGGAAGAAGGCACGCAGACCAAACATAACCAAGAAGTACCAGCTCACACTGCTCACATAACTGGTATCCAATGTTGTTAAATCAAATAACCCCCTTTGAAACATTTGTTTGAAACCTCTCGTTAGTGGAAATGGAACTCGTACGAGTACAAATCCTCGGAAGAAATGAGATATTCCCTGCATCATGACCATATTTTGTACCATGGCAGCCATATTTCCTTTCATTCCATCCTATCCCAAAAAATGCGAATAAAATGAGTATTATTTCACATTCAATAAATAAGAAATAATCATAAATAGTGTCACGGAGGCTTACCATCATGGCACTTGGATCCATTCCAGGTATCGCGGCAGCCAGTGGATCATTGGCATCGTTTCCTCCATTTTCTGTTTGTAATGCCTCTTGCAACTTCTTGTCCGTTTCAGCCCGAGTAGCTTCTAGACGCAGCCATCCGGTGTTTCCACTCGACGAAGCCCCCTCCCTCGTACTCCATGCCAACCTCCTCGCCTCCCACCGCCCGCCGGATAAAAATCCTCCCGCGCCACTTCTCAGACGTGAACTCCGTAGCAGTGCACTCTTGGCACGAGCGTCCATGTGGGGGATAGGTTTCGGGGCCGGACGAAGCAATCGGCCGACCTGTGCGCGGAGGAGACCGGCGGCGATCATGAGAATGAGCAGTGGCAAGACGACCCAATCGCGGATTTGGGAGTCTAGGAGGAGAGTCTGCGAGGTGCGGACTAGAGGATCTAGGGATGGTAAGTGCGGAGCGGACATGGTGACGGCTTTATTGAATTTCTATTCGCAGGTGCTGTTCAAGTTCAAGACGCCGTGCCTTTGGCTGGCCTTTGCCGTTGTTGTTGTTGGTTGTTGCCAGGTTGTTGCTGGTTGTTGCCGGTTGCGTGATCAATAGTTTAGGGGGGATGTGTTGATTTGCCCCCTAAAATTACCGATACCATCATTGAACTCTTGATGCTGAACTTCCTATGCAATATGCAATGTAATGTTGCTTTTATTATTGTATCAAATTACTGTTGATCAAAACACGATTCTATTTACAACAAACCACGAATCTCAGGCAACACAAGAACAGATGATATTGCAACAAGGGATATCAGAGCAATATCACCACCTCCAAGTCTACCTGGCATTCTTGCTTCTTCATTTTCATTTGCATCTTTCAAAGTTGAACGACGAATAGATAGTATCGATATGGCAGGAAGTATTCCATACAATGACACGCCTCCAATCAGTCCAGCCTCCTCAAGAGCAACAAGGAAGATATCCGGGAATGCGTGGGCCAGAATGACTGGTGGTCCTAGTGCAAGAGCAGCTGCTGATAACCGTATTCTGAGAGAGTCTGGCAGAGAATCACCCTCTGATTCAGATGCAAGCTGGCTTTCAGATTGTGATGATTGTGGTTCATTTTTTGACAAAATCATGATGGCATCCTGAAAGAAATCAACAAGTGATACGGATGCTCCTGCCATGCTAGAACCGATAGCGCATAAGGAAAAGAATTCTACCAAATCAGTCACAATCGGCCCACCAACCTGTCCTAGCACTGATACCACCTCCATTTTGTTTCCATCTGTATTAGATACATCAATTACTCCAAGAAAGACTGCTTCCCATATTGAATAGAGAACCAATGGCATAAGGCTACCAACCAGTATTGCTTGTTTTGTTTTCGTTGCATCATTGTTCAAGTATTGCAGGAGAGTAGGCACAACATTTTGCGCGCCAAAGGATAGAATCCCGATGGATATTACTGGTGGGTATACCCTGCTCCAATCTGAATGCTGAATTAAATTAGAGCCTTTCACCATGGGCAAGCCAACACAAACGAGACCAATGAATGAAAGAACTAACCCAACAACAAAAACTCTGTTGATTGTATCCACTCGAGATGTCCCATAGGTTGCCAATGAAGCGAAGAAGGTGGCAAACATCAATGAACCAATAGATGGATCAACATCAACAGACGCAACTTCTTTTAAGAATTGAGATATCAATTGTCCTCCCTCAGCTGTATATGCAACAATGATGGCAGTTAGAAGAAACCAAAACAATGAAGCCGTTATAATTTCACCAGGCACCCCCAATACCTGTGAAATGGAAAGAAATCCAGAACCGGCCCCTTCTTTATTTTGTTCTGATGAAGTGGTAGAGGCCATCCAACTGGCCTCCAAAGTAACCAGTGATGTGACATACGTAAATATCCAGCATAGAAGAAGTCCAAACACCGATGGTATAAAGCCTGCATCTACGGTTTCAGCAGGTAGGGCGATCATGCCTGCACCTATTGCTGTACCTGCAAACAGTAATGATGCACCAAGAATGCTCCCATCTGGGCCATCTTCTTCACTCTTTGTCATAAATAATTGTTTGTCTCCACAAAAACGGTTGAAATCATCATTCTGATAACAAATTGAATATGATTGTGATGGGTATCTTCGACGTGAAGAATCACGACAACATGTATGCCGCTGCGTAATCCAACGGTAATGATGATGTGGTTGGAAGGCGTCACACAGAGGCGTCGAGGTAGAGAATTGCACAGCTAGACAGCCTGAGACGATTGCCAGTGATGGCATAGGCCCTCTCTGGCGCTTCCTTCCTGGGTTTGAACTGACAGTTGCGGCGCACATCCTCGGCAGATATGAACACGATCTAAATGGGGTGTAGGAAGCTGGTAGGAAGGATAGGGAAGGATCAAGGCCAGTAGGATTAGTAGGTAGGGAGCAGAGACGTGGACGAGGACTAGAGGACGAGGCGAAGGAGGGGGATGGAGGGCGGAGGAGGAGATGACCGTTGCCAACCTGCACCTGCACCAACCTACCCGCACCAACAACAGAATGGGAGGATGAGAGTGCTCGCCCCCCAAAACTCCGCAGTTAATTGCAACGGCATAAAATCCGTGCCGTCGTCGTTGTCGTTGGCAACACCAACCAAGCAACGCAACCCGCTTGCCATTACCCTCACCATTACCCTTACCATGAGCAATCAATCCAACGCCGGAAGTGGAAAATATTCCTATCCATCGGTGCCTTCGCAGCCGGGGCGCCAGNATGAGCAATCAATCCAACGCCGGAAGTGGAAAATATTCCTATCCATCGGTGCCTTCGCAGCCGGGGCGCCAGCAGCAGCGCACCGGCCCCATCATCGTGGGCGCCACGACGAAGAGCACCTCCGCGGCATCAAGCAGCGCCGCCGCCAGTGCTGCCGCCGCAAGCAGAAGCAGTGTCAGCATAAAAGTGCATCCCGTCGGCAAATGTGCTAATGAGAGCCTCTCCATCTTGGGATCATATGCAAGATCCTTAGAGAAAAGCAGCAAAAGGAAAAGAGCAGACTGTGTGGATGCTTTGGATAGGCTGGTAAAACCTCTCTTCCTCTGTGCGAAAAAATCCACTGGTGCTCATGCTGATTGGGATGAAGGGGGGAATGAAGGAAGTGATATGACAAAAAGAAGGTCCGGTGTTGAAAATGAGGGAAACAGATTGTCTGAAGATGATGGTGATAATTCTCAATCAATCCATGAAAGCAATACCGCAATCAGTAAAGTTGAATATCACAAACAACTCAAAGAGGAACTCACAAAACACAAACAGCAAAATCAACTGCTCATGGATCGTCGGAACAAAATTTTCAAGTCAATGGTGGCTTTGCATGAATTGTATGAGACGGGCTTGGATGGAATTGCACGAATGAACGACTTGCGGTATGTCCCAGACAATGTCATGCCNATTGTATGAGACGGGCTTGGATGGAATTGCACGAATGAACGACTTGCGGTATGTCCCAGACAATGTCATGCCGGAGAAGATTCCCCGTTGAAGGAAGATCAGGGGGGGAAACACTTCACATCTCATGTCAGACGAGATGCGATCTTTGGGTGATGGTAAAAAAATCATAAGACGTAATATTATTTGAACAGATTATCTTCATCACAGACAGCATGAATCTGCCCCGGTCTTGAAAATTTAGCAAGAGTTCATTAATTATTGCAGCCTAACTTATTTTAGGGGAATAAAGAGATAAATTCAAATGTGAATTTTCACTCTCCTACAAAAAATACTATCTTCCCACATCTTCATCTCACTTTTCGATGGCAAGCTACCTACCAACCACAATGGCTCATATTCAATATTAACTAATAATGGTCCATTCAAACATGGAAAACAGAATAAGACAAGGAATATGCAAACAAATCATGGCTTCTTTCCATCTCCACTCTCAAGACCATCCTCTGCCTTTGCCAATGCCTCATCCATTGCCTTGGCCGCTCCAATTACCCAGTTCTCAAAAATATTCCCAGCCTTCGATGAAATTCCCTTCGCAGCTAATTCGCGGTCATATCGTCTCCGTGATGTGGTATCCCCTAATATTTTCCAAGCTTGCGATATTTCTACAAATCTGCGCTCCGTTGCATCATTGGTGACCATTCCATTTTGGAGGAGGGCATCGGGGTGGGTCTCTTTTGCAAGAGAAAGGTAGGATCGCTTCAACTCTATGCGGGATGCAGTGGACGAGCATTGAAGAATGTCGTAGAGAGTCCTGGTCTTTAGAGGAGCCACCATAGTCTCCACAGTTTCAACCGTGATAGTAGGTTTGCCTTTGGGTGCTGCTGGCTGCTTAAGCTCAGGCTCCTTCTCAATACGTTCTTGATTCAACTTCTCCTGTATGGCTCGTTTTGCCGATGCCTCTCGCTCTTTTGCTGCAATTTGTTCTTGTTCCAACCGCTCCTTCTCTAGGCGATCTTGTTCAATCTTTTTCTCGATTGCAAGCTTTGCAGCAGCCTCGGCCTCAGCCTGTTCTAGCTTCAACCTTTCCCTCTCTTTTTCGGCCAACATGGCTGCTACCCGTCGCTCCCTTTCTGCCTCCACTTCTGCCGCAAGTCGTTCTTGTTCCAATCTATCCTTCTCCCGTCGTTCTTGTTCAAGCTTCTCCTGTAGTGCAAGGTTAGCTGCAGCCTCAGCCTTCATTTGTTCTTGCTCCAACCTTTGCCTCTCCTTCTCGGCCAATTTGGCTGCAGCCTCGTTCTTAGCCTTCTGCTCATCTAACTTTCTATCCTCCACTATTCTCTCAAGCTCAGCCTCCTTGGCTGCCTCATATAATTCGGATGTAGCAGTTCCTTCATTTTCCTTAGCTTTCTTTGCTCTTATAGCAGCCTTCCTAGCTCTCTCCTTTTTCTTTGCCTCCTCCCAGGCCAATGCCTCTGACATTTCATCAACACCTATGTAACCGAGGGCTCTCTCCATAGATATGTTTCCAGACCCAGGATCCAATACTTTGGGTTTGTTCTTCTCCATCACAATCCTTGGGAAATCCATGAATGGAGGATCCCATGAAGTAGTACCTGAGATATAATAAGGAATTTTCAAGTCAAAATGCAATGGACATGGCAGGAGCTCATGAGAATTGACCGCAGACTAATAACTCACCATTTTCTTCGTTGAAATAAAAGACTAGGCCTGATTTTATGTCAAAGTAAGCAGACCACTCGCCTTGCTGCACAATTGGAAGAGTAGTTGGTTGGTTCTCAATTGAAAATGCATCAGGCCCTTCTCCTGTAATAGCTTCTGTACCATTTGGCTCTTCTTTGCCGTCATTGATTCCAGGTAAGTTGTTTGCTATTTTTTCTTCAGCAAGCTCTGCCATTTCTTTGTCGGAGTTCATTTCCTTCGCCTCATCATCAAAATTTGAATCAGAGATAACTACCTTGCCTTTCCCAAGCACGCTAACTTTGGCAGCACCTTTATGCCACTCCAGATAACGTTTGTTTTGTTCCTCCAACGCAATCTTTTTGGAGGCGCTCAATTTGAAAGAGGGGAATCCATCTGGTCGATCCCAGCTACTCTCCCGTGTGTTTTTGTTGAAGTAATATATTTGCCCCCGCTTATTGTCGATCAATGCTTGCCATTGTCCCCATTCGGATACGACATCCTTGTTTCTAGTATCTTCTGATGGCACTTTTTTATTGGTGGATTCCACTACTTTTTCTGGTTCCTTGATCTTTGTTGGCTTGGCCTGGACTTTCTCTGGTTTCTTCTCCTCCTTCATCACGCTCTCTTGTTGCATTGTACCTGTGAACTCTGCTGCTGAATCATTTAACCGCTCCTCCAAATATCTCTTTAGCCTCTCCCTCATTTCCACCTTTTTGGCAGCCCCAATTTTCATCTGAACGTTGGAAAAATCAGCATCCTCTGGTGGTTCCCCTGGAAAATGAATTGTAGAGGGTTATATTGGCACCTTATTAGGACGCTGGAAGAGGTATATCCACAAAGGGCTGCGGATTGAAATTACTCACACTTGCTCTCGCCAGTACGCTGATTGAAGTAGTAAATCAGCCCTTCCAGTGATAGGAGATGATGATGCAAAAATATGCGTGAGAACACAATAGAGCACCATTGGGAAGAATGCATAGCCTGTCCGTCGCTTACCCTTGGTTTCATCGAGGTAGGCCGCCCAGTCCCCACTTGTACCCAGAGCCGCGGGTGGAGAGTAAGAAGCATCTCCCACTCCCACGAGTGAGTTATCCTGAGTGCCTGTGCTGTTGTACAGATCAGCATCAGCAGTAGCAGCAGGTGCCGCGAAGAGCGGACGACGGATAATGGATCTGGGATGGTGGATTGTTGATGTCTGCCCCACAGCAATGAACGCCGACCGGGAAGAAAATGGCGAAGGAGGGACGATGATGTACCCATTGGCTGGCACCGATTGGCAAAGGACGGCTAAGCCGCCGCTTACCATTGCCTTTACCATCATGATCGACGTCAATACCTGGGGAGGTTTAGTGTTAGTGGCCGCGGGTCTGTTGGCTGTTGATGTCGTCTTTGTTTTTTTGTGGATCTGTCGACAATGTTGTTCTGTTGTGGTTGAATAGAAGATCCAAAGATACAAATTGATTGCGTAGGAATTAGTATTATCTACGTTGAAAATGGCGGGAACACCCATCAGCGCCAGCCAGAGCTTTTCGTTTTCGAGGCCATCCAGAGCGAGAGAGAGCGAGAGAGACAGGCAACATCGAACATCGACGGCACAATCGACGTGCCTCGCCTCATCATTCTTCTTTCAGTGTGCCTGGCTGAAGGATTGTCTCCCTTGCATCAACACGCTCGCCACCTCCTTCCTTGACTGAGATGGCATCAGTGAACTTATCACACGCATCAACAGAAGATGGTAGCTGCAGCGATGATAAGCTATCACTCGAGTCATTACGCGAGTCTTTCCAGACTGATGGTTTCGTCCGTTTCCACCACGCACTGAGGCCTTCTCTGGTGTCCACACTTCAATCCCGACTGGAAGAAGTACTTCGGGGGCAATTCAACCGAAATTCACCTCCTGACAAAATGCCAAAGCTCCTAATGAACTCAAACAAAAAGAAACAAAATGGTACAACTGCACAACCTCTTGGATATGATGGGAAATCACAAAATAGCCGTGTATTACAAATCATAAATATACATAAATGCGACAGAGATTTCCGAGAGCTGGCCATATCCCCTGAAATCGGTAGGATGGTGGCAGAATTGGCTGGATGGGAACATGGTGCTCGACTTGCTCAAGATCAAGTGTGGGCCAAGTGAGTGATTTGAGGATGTCATTTTGGATTATGAAATTAGTGGGGAAGAAGATCATATCCACTCATCAGTACAAATCAACATTCTTTCTATTGATTAGACCTCCTGGAGCTCCACCACTAGTGTTCCATCGAGACTCACCATACTTCATGTTCACACCTAGTGATGTTGTGACTGTCTGGGTTGCACTTGATGATATGGATGAAGAGCTTGGGCCACTAGAGTATGTAAAAGGATCACACAAATGGGGAGATGGTAGGGTTGGATCATCATCCAGCTTTTTTCAATCTGAGAATCGAAAGTTGCTTTACTCTGCAGCAAAGCTGGAAGGTATTGAACATCCAGAATCTAGTTTGAACATTACATCTATGGCAGGCTTGAGAGCTGGAGGAATTTCCATTCATCATGGTAAAGTGTGGCATGGATCTGGGAAGAACCGCTCTAAGGATCGTCCTAGGCGTGGTTTAGGATTGCATTTTGTCCCGGCAGAGGTAAAGTTCACAAAAGATGCTCGAAAGAGCCAGCTTTGGCGGAGCTATGTTCCAAATGATGTTAGTGATGAGGATCTTACAAATATTGAACTTTTAGAGGAGTACTTTCCTCTGGTTTGGAAGCCACCACGGTAAACCACTGAATCAAAGACAGCATGTGGTTTACAAAAAAGCTGCAAGGCATATTTAATGATAAAGTCATAAGTAGTGAAAGACCCATACCCAAAGCCTATCGTTAGGTCTAAAAATCAAAGTGAGGGGTCAGAACTCAACAAGCTTTTAGACCTAGTGGTTGGCAGAAATGAAATCTTCTTGCAATTTTAGCTCAGCTAGAAGCTACCAACTTTATCATCCTCCACATTCTGAAGTTTGATTTTTCTACCCTATACATGGCGACAATCACAATTTTTGAGCCATATAATGAGCTTTGGTTTCGCTAGTCTATCCCGCAGTTCCCATGAGCTCGTGAATGGATCACACATACATACAGTGTAGCTCATTCTTTCAATTTCCCCATTAATGCAAAACTGACTCATCGCACACATGAATAATAGGCAACCATCTGTTTAGACAAAGCCAAAGTATTTTGCTCCAAATGCAAATCCAAGACCTCCAAATGCCAATACATAAGGTCCAGCCACCCTTGAGAAATAAAGAAGCACACTGCTTTCCCCAATACTGTCGATTTCGTACGCGCACCTCCACACACCACCATGGAATGAGCCACTGGCAAAGAGTTCATTAGGGTTTGCCAATGTAGACTTTGGATTGGCCACACTCGTGGGATTGTTGAGATCGTGGAAGAGGATGGCAATCATTACTGACTTGGAAGTTTCAGGGGCAAAGATTTCGTAGGGTGTGAAATAGGGCATTCCCTCGTAAGCCCAGGCAAAGGTGCGGTTTTGGGTGACAGAGACAGTTGATGTAGATGGAGCTATGTTGGATGAAACAATGCTTCCCTTGCTGCGGGCAATGACGGCACGCCAGTGTTGCATACGCTTAGCCATAGCTTTGTGTGTAAAGAGGTAATGTGAGCAAGACATGAATAAAATATTACCGACAAAAAATACCGCAGGCAATATCACATACCATAGTTTGGCCCTTGAGCAACACTGATTCCATTGACGTAGTAGAAGTCACCACCAACACCAGAGACAGGATCACGGACATTCTTCCTCAAAAACTTCTTCCCACCCAAAAGCTTCATCAGCATGCAAAATGGCTTCTTTGAAAATTCCTTGTAGTTAGCCTCGGCAGCATCATGTGCCTCCTTGGGAATGAGATGCAAATCGGTAGGCGTGCAAAGGTAGGCAAGACTTGTATTACCCTTTCTCCTCTCACAAAGATCACGGCAAATGGCATCCATAGCCAAAGACACCTGAACATGCAATGCACCATTGAGGTAGGCATAACTTCCGACAGTAAATGGCTTTCCAGGATACAAGTCAACAAGCCAATCACGAATGAGTGGGGTCTCTGTGAAGAGATTACATCCAGAACTAGCATACATTTCGTTGTCACTGGCACAATCCTTCTGTTCTTTAGTCATAGGGAAGGTAATTGATCCAGATGAATTCTTAGCACGCTCAATCAAACGTTTCCAAATCTGAGGCCTGTCCAAGTCAATTGCAACAACATTGGCTGCGTGCATGGAAGTGTTACATCATACAATTTGGCATGAAAGTGAATGGTGAGAAGAAAAATCATGACATAACATATGCAGACAGCGTAAATATGCACATGGTGTGCACTTGAAATGTCTCTGGCTTCGCTCTCCCTCAGGTTCAGGCGAGCGCATAAAAGATCAAAGGCCTCATCACATTACAAACCATATCAAACAACATTATAATACTCACCACCCAATGACATGAGGACCTCAAAGGGGCCCATGGCTGATCCAGCACCAAGCAACACAAAGTATTTGTCACTAAGGTCAATCCACTTCGGATTGTCAGCACACTTGATAATCGCCTCTCCTGCACTAGGTTCAATAGTTCCATAATCAACCCACTTTTTGACTTGTGCCTTAAGCTCGTCACCAGAAATTTGTTTTCCCTTGTATGCAATTTCCAACTTCTTATCTTTAGGTGCCTCAAGCTCACCCTTGACAAATCCGGTGCAAAATTTGGTATCATTCTGAGCTGACATAGCTGAGGCAAATGAGCTGGTCGTTTTCCCATCCTTTGAAATGAATTGGAACATGGTGTATGCCTTGTTCAAGCCTGCATTGGCAACCTTAAGAGCATCCTCAGGAGATTTGCACTGTGCCTCAACCATGTTGATCAAATGCTTGACATATCCAAACCTCCACTTCTTCTCATTGCGTACCTTCTCAGCCAATTCAGGATTGACTGCACCAATCGCTGCAGCCAAAATTTCCTTTGCAGTGGGTGTAGATGCACGAACCTCGGTGCCATCCGCCTTTGTTTCAGTAACAGGCCAGACAAGTCCCCGAGGTGGAGGAGGAGGTTTGGCAAATCGCTTTTTGAACGCCCTTTTGCGATTTCCAGCCATGTTGAGAATCATGGGAAGTGCTCCCGGAGCATAGATGATAGGAAACGCCATGGCATACCAGTACATGATGGATTCTTTGCCCTCTCCAAGAAGGGAGAGGAAGGTATCGCACTTGGAAGAGTTGATGAATACTGAGAGCTCGCCAGAAATGCCGGAGGGATAGAGCACAGCAAAAAGTGAATAACGGAGCCAAAAGAGAGGGAAGGGAGTTCCCTTTGTAGCGTCTCCACTAATGATTGCTGTCACGTAGAAGAGGTAGCGGGGGACTTCGACGAGGGCCCAGGAGATGATCATGAGTGCCGCTCCCCATTGAGCTGTGATAAAAATGACACAATGGTAATTGTTCCATGTTTTTTGTTCAATGGAGATGAAGGGAACATCAGTGCTGCTGCAAATAAAATTCTCGCAATAGAAAGACTATCAACAGAAGTGCAGGGAGACTTACTCTGCGCCTTGGGACTAGCATTCACCATGTGCAAAGCCACAATCCTGCTACCCACCTGCATCGTCGTAACGAACACAGGACTACGAACCAAACCCACAGCAGCATGAACAATTTCCATGATAGCCGCACTCTGGACAATCGTCAACACAGTCGCGAGGCTGGGAGATGATTCATCGGACCATCCAGCAGTTGCCGGGGTGGCAAAGTAAAGTTCGCTTCCGGCAGTTTTCAGTGCATCGAGCAATGATGCATCCGAGGAGGCGACCGAGTTGAAGAAGGATGGGATACCGAGGGCGAGGACGTAGGCCCAGCCGAGGGTGCAGGCGGCGTTGTAGAAGATTAGGTAGAGGTCTTTGGGGCCCAGTGAGGGCGGAGAGGCTTTGGTGGCTGCCATCTTGGTGGTCTCTTCGATTGAGGGAGATAGGAACAAAGATGTGAGCATTGGGCATGCATGCGGAGCGGAGCGGAGATAGATCCGCTTCAAATCAAATCTCTGGAAAACGACGACGTCGTCCGCTTTCGCCAATGACGATGTCGGGCGATGGATGGACTGAGGTACGTGGCATGGTGAAAAGCCTCCACGTGTAACAATAAATTGGATAATTGCGCAGGGGAAAAGTAGGTAGGTATCTAGGTAAAACAGTAGGACTTTCAATCGGTTGAACAAAACAGTCGGATACTAAGTAGGTAGCTACTTTAATTATCATTGAATGAAATACTTGTTCACCCATGGTTTGCCTTAACTTTTAGAGTGCTGCATGAGAGAGTGAGAGATGATGCAATGATGGCAAGGGAGAGATGACGCATCAGTGAGCTCTCATGATAGATTGATAGATGTCTTTGTGCCACAGGTCACTCAATCGCCTACATAGAACTTTCATTGTTTGTGCACCGCAAAACACAACAAAATAGCAAGTATCACACCATGGTGATATGATACTCCAAAAGAATGGCCTGTTGCACACTCCTTGTGATGTCAGAATATATTTCAAGCTATGAAATGCTTTGGATTCTCCATCTATAGAAATAGATAGATGATTGAGGATCCAAAGCGTTCCAGGGTGATATCATGCTTCTGACCACTATACAAGTGTGCAATGGTTGATCATTGAATGTTCTTTAGTCTAAAAGTAGGCAGGTTTATCTACAAAATTATCATTTATCTGTCACACACTCAAAACCACGTGCACATGCGAAAAAATAGCATCGATAGCAACCCGAGAGCCAACAGCCGACACAAAACAAATAAAAACTAAGATCTCGTCATGAACTCTTCTTCCTCCTCCATCATCCCAACCTGCATCCATCCTCCCTCACTGAGGAAGTGTTCCCTCGCCACCACTCTACGAACCTCCCCAACAGTGGAAATCCGTCGTATCGTGCGCGGTTATCATAAACCTATGACTGGAGAGGGGCGGACACACCTGACTATGGTCCCAGCCAAGGCAGCGCCCCGTCCCATCTCTGGCTTCCCTGCCATTTGGCTTTTGGCTTCCCTGTCTTTTGGATTGGATAGGGATGTCACCGCAAGGAGATATGTGAGAGAATGAGCGGTATCAAGTCTGAGCTCTCTTCAAATCATGTGTGCAGCACTGAAAACAAAAATCTAAGATGGACATTGAGCCAGCAACAAAGTCTGCAAACAATTTCAGGTGGGGTGGGTGGAGGGCCAGAGAATGTTGACACTTTTGATGTTTTAGAGACGATTAACCCTAAATTTGACCCAAACAGGGACAAGACCTGGAATTCGTTTGAGGCCAGATGTAAGCTCATGTTACAAGTCTGATCCCATACAAGTGGTCAAAAGTGTACCAGGTCCCGTCCTTGATATCTGCATCGGCCTCCCGTCACATGGCCACTGATGAATTTTTGGCACTTTAGCAAGTTTCCGGACACAAATACGAGCCCCCCAGAAAACAAATTTTTGTTCAGAGAAGTTCTCATTGGATAGAGCTTGTTCCCAGCTTCCTCCTGTCCAAAGATGAGCTACTAACTCCCAAAAAAATGCGGAGAACCATCATTTTGCGTGAGTGCATTGGATGCCTAATCCCCTAAAACACCAAAATGCGCTACTTTTGTTACCATTCTTTCGCCCTCCACCCGGGTGCAAATGAAAACAATGAATTCAGACATGGCAATCAACCACCCTTGGAGATGCTTGACGAGGTTGATTGAATGAAAGCCACTTTGGGGGGTGAGATGACCAACATGTATGGTTATTGTGTGGATGGGAAAGATTGGTGCTGGCAACAAAACAACGGCATGGAGGACATAGACATGGCTTGGTGCCAACAATGGTGACAGCAGTGGCTTTGTCAAAAATGAAAAAGTGCTGGAAGTGCAACCATGGTTGGCAATCCATTCAACACCTTCCGCATCATAGGCGATGCAACAATGAGGTTATATAGCACTCCAATAATTTATGTACAGTTCACCAATATGGAGCAGTTTACTTCCAACTTCAAAACAAAATATTGTCTTTATGCTTGCTTGATACCAGTGTTTATCTAGTCTGTTACGGAAAGCAAGCGATTGACCCAATCTTTTGATTGGGTCGGCCTCAAAAAAAGGTTTTTGGCTGTGGCCATCTTGACTGGTCAAATGGGCTGTCATGGGGTAAGGAGAGCCAACCATTGCTGTAGCAGTGTTCCAAAACCTTTCTAATATGTATTGGAATGATTTGATACACCTCTGACAGCATATGTGCCAACTCCTTTTGCATCACATCTCATTCAAAAACACTGAAGCTCAGTTGACATTTTCACCCTGAGAGCAAGCCTGGCGGGGCCACCTACACTGGTCAAATGGGGT
>JALLOX010000165.1:0-14625 GCA_036939695.1 Thalassiosira ordinaria | reverse complement strand
CAATATCAACTCTCTCTAGAGAGTGCCCATTGTCTCTCAGTGTCAACTCTCTCTCTCTCTCGATAGAGAAAGAGAGCGTATTAACTCTCCGTACGTCAATTCTCCAAGATAAGATTATATCTCTCACAACTCGCAAGTGAATGATTCGATTCATCTATCTTTCTAGACATGTACATTATCATCTCTCTAGAGATATATCGTCAAGAGAGATGTCTTTGTCTACCAAGAAAAGTATTGTAACATTATCAGTACAACAGCTCTAGAGACATGAGAGATGAGAGAGGGTACACAATGCTGCATTGACTGTAGCAACTCTCTAGAGATGTACTGAGAAAGATGTCTCGTGACATCTCTCTCTCTCTTTCTCTCTTGAATCTATCTCTTGGAGATCAGCTCATCATAGGATCTCTGGAGACGTTTATAGAGAGGATCATGAAACATCCCAGAGATACTTACATCAAGCGAGATGTATCACAGTCTCTCTTAATCGATCATAAGTAAACAATTAGTTCATTCAGCATCTATTGTAATTGGACTCATTGCTGCACACCCAACGATTGAAACGAATCCTACGGTGAATCAACTGACAATGATCAAACAAAAATAGCGAGCCATAGATTGAACTCTAAGCCATCGATTCGTTTAGACATCTGGTTAGGCCAACGATTCATATAATAATGAATCTCTATCTCTCTCTCTCCCTCTATCTTGCTTGCTTGCTCGCTTGAGCGATAGGTTGTTCGTCCTCTTCACCTGGTAACTAGGCTCTGTAACCACACATGGTAACTCTAGGCTCTGTAACCAGCTATGCCGCTATAATGAAGCACATGAATAATATTGTCGTGAACCCTCAACAGAACCTCATCTCATCGACAGAACTTCATCTCATCGATAGAGCCACATCAACAAAACCTCATCGACAGAATCTCATCGACAGAACCTCATTGATAGAACAACAGAACCTCATANGAGAGACTGAGAGACAGAGACAGAGAGAGAGAGAGAGAGAGAGAGACAGAGAGAGAGAGAGAGAGAGAGAGATAGAGAGAGTCTGTGTGTGTGCATGTGTGTATGTGTGCGTACGCACCAGTAACTCGGCCTCAGGATCTGATATTCTTTGTCATCTAGCAACATTTTGAAGTCTTGGCCAGGATAAATAAACCCTAGGTTCTTGCTATTAATAAGATTAAAGGACTACAAATACACACACAAATTCTATCCAAATGTAGCCCACCCTTTTGTCCATTGCATCACGCGGTCACGCATCATTCACCTCCAATTCATCATCTGCAGGTATATCAGCCAGAGCTCTCACCAATCAAGAGAATATACTTCAGAGTGTATTTGTGGAGTATGTGTGGGATTCATGGATAGGAAGATGATAAAAGATCGACTTGTACATTTGTAGGTTCTGTATAGTCCTAAATTGTAGTAATATCATTACTTTAATAAGAATCCGAGCAATTGTCCAATTTCAAGATCTGTTGCTTCATCATCAGCCCTTGCACAAGAATGCAGCATTCAGATTGAAAAGAAAACAACTCCATTCCATTGCCACAATTTCAATTATCACAGAACAGCTAGATATTTGTGTATGCATGAATAAAATAGTGGGTATTATCAGATAACGCACATTGTCACCTCTGTTATGTTTCCTGAGGAGCCAATGCTACAGTTATTAAACAGTCACTACTTCTCTGAACTGGCTCTTTCTTTGACCCAGACCTATCTATTTTCTTTCCGGACGATGGCAAGCTGAATCCTTTTGGCGGAATTGTAGATTCCCCTAGAATATGGAAGCCGAGATTCTCCAGAAATTTTCTCACATTAAATGATATTCCTTCTTCATTGTTGCCTTGTTTCCCACCACTGACTACCACCAATGGAGCCCCAGGTTTCAATGCCAAAGCTGTTTCCTTAAGTATGCAACTGTTGATGCAATCGTTAGTGCTGGATCCTTGAAACTCGAAGGTGTTGCGATTCCAAGGGAGGTTGCTCACTGCACAATCAAATTTTTGTGATGTAAGTGTTGAAAGGCGTGCCGAATCATCCGAATAAATTGTGATTCTAGACAGTGCTTCAGTGTCAGAACTAAGAATCAATTTCCAACTACTGTCATGCTTGTTACTGGAAACTGCATTTTCCCCATTGACCTGGGAGAAGAGGTACTGCAGGTTCTTTGCTGTTCCATGTGCACACTTTGGATTTGAATCGATTCCCACGGCGTCTACGCTTGACTGGCTACCCCATGCCATGAGTGCCAGCGCAAGAAACGTACCGCTTCCACATGTAGGATCAATTATGTGTATTGTTTTTGTTGTACCATTATTTCTCTGTACCAGGTCTCTCAATATGTCAACTACAGTGAGAGCCACATCCAAATTTATTGCTCCGCTGTACTGAAAAGGTCGTCTCGACCAGGCAGTCCGAAATGGTTTGGCAATAAAATGTGTAGATTGTAGGTGGTACGAGCCATTGTTAGTACCTGGTGCACTAGAATCATGCGGTATCTTTTGTGCAAGGTAGAGCTGTGCTGCACTTTCAATAATCATATATGACACCACTTGCTCTTCCAGTCTATCAATAGAGGATGCCAACAAAGGCTCTCCTGGGAGGATACGCGATATAGCACAACACAACATCATGGACGAGAATGACTTCTTCGGATGCTTTGGGTTCTGCAGTGGTTCAAATGTATCATATTCTATTGTCCATGGATCCTTCCGAGATATGAAAGTATTTTCAATATTGTTCAGTAACTCTTGGGGTGTTTGCCCTGATGCAACAACTCTTGCCACATATTGAACATGGCCTGATCGGAAGGGCAACATTCTTTGAGTATCATTGCATTTTATGTTGTTGGATTTTTCAGTTCTTGCGAAACCAAGAAGATAGGATGCTGTAGGACGATGGAATGCTAATCTATCAACCATATTTGTATGTTCATCATTGCTGTGACAGATTTGCCCCAGCTGTCTATGCTGACAGAATGCCCTGACACAACTTTCCAACCAATAAAGATCGGCCAACTTGAATGATTCCACCGTTTTGGCGATGAAATACACTTGATGTTGCAGGATATTATCTTCTTTTGATATTTGGCTCATCACTATGGTATCTTCTTTTTCACGATTCTGACATTCTAACTGCAAAATGTATTTAACTCGGAGTCTTTTGGAATATCTGCCATGGTATGTCATGGTTGGCATCCCATCCATCGCCGCTGTAGGAAGAGAATGCACAAGCGCCAGCGGATGCTGCATTCCAGAGACTGTCGCAGCTGCCATCGTCGCAAGTATGGCAGTGAGCTGTCTTACTTTAGTTGACGTTGATGGCCCCATTGGGGTCGACGCCTCGGAGATGTTCATGCCATAGATCACAGAAGATTATCTCGCGTCTCGCTTTGATAGGAGGTCAAACAGATCAGAGGTAGATGATGCAGAGCGGTGAGTGAATACAAATAATCTCAGCTCTTCTGCCCTACTTTGGCGGTATGATATGGTAGTGGAGGAGTATGGAGGCAACAAAGCAATTCATCATTATGCCATTGCCAGCATTGATGCCATCATGATGCCATCAATCTCCATCAATCACATACCTAAGAATAAACGAGGTCACAATAGACGGAAAATGGTACAACATGTTCCTAGGTCTTGTACAGGCAGACGGACAGACGGACAGACCTCGCTGAGAGCATCCACAGTCCACAGGCGAAGAGGTTTCCGTGACTTTGTGTCGGATATCCAAACCGTATTTATTCGTAAAAAACGGACAGAATGATAGATGCACCGTCGATTCCCGTTGCCGTTGCACACAAAACGCAACAACAGGTCTACCGTCTAACAATGGTGCATCTGAAATGAATGCTGGCTTGACCTGAAGGTGAAGGCACGCACAACAGTCCCCTCAACCCAGAACCAGAAGAGGAGACAACCACCATTAATCAAATTTTAACCATGCCGCTCCACGAATACCTCGAACAAAAACGAAGGCAAAATATATCCGCGCTCAACGCCTCCGGAGCCTGTCATATCTGTGGATCGACATGTCGAAATATTCAGGGCTTTCGTCATTTCCTTGACCATGAAACTGTGGATGGCAACAACAATGGCAATGGTGCTGCTGCCTCCGCTTCCGCAGGATCGGCAGCAGCAGCAGCAGCTGGAAGAGGGGGAATGTACAATGAGAACTCCATGGTCAGACCTCCAGATCTTGCGCCCATGCGAACGTGTGCTTGCTTTGGGCAGTCGCCGTCGGATCCGGATTATTGGCCTTATTCGGTGAGTTGTTCGTATGGATGTGCATTTGATGTGGTTTAGTTCATGCCACTATTATTATTAACTCTCGGTCTTGATCGCTATTATCCTCTTCACGCTTGCTTGACTCAACGCTATCCCATCTCCCGCACTTCCCAAAATTAAACCAAACCAAAATAGCTGCGGGTGTGTGACAAATGCATCGAAGACGATGCAGGCATAGGCCGCATCCGCAATTGTGGAATATGCGGCACGGTTGCGTGCGATGAGAACGTGAGTGGATTATTGATAAAGAGGGTGTACCATGCTATCCAGTGTTATGGTTCAAGCTTGAAAACATGTATCTAACGTATTCCTGTTCAATGATTTCCTTTATTCATTTCCATCCAATTCTTCTCTTTACGTTCAGTGCGGTGCCGAACTCCTCGAATGCACGGACCTTCCCGAGTGGAACAACGCCGGCTGCATCGAATGCCGGCGTCTTGCGGACTTTAGCGAAATGGATATTTTTAGGCAACCCCCTCCCGCCCAGAATAAGGGGGAGATGCGTATTACGAGGATTTGTACAAAGTGTTTGGAGCAGAGCACACCGTGGGTGCGGTATGATTTTGTTTGTAGGAGGTTTCGGTGTGAGACTAGGCTTGTGCCAAGTGATATTGCGGAGAGGAAGCGTTTTCGTACGTTTGGGTCGAGTCCTTTGAATTTGTTGCCGGAGGATGGATTGGTAGCCGTGGTGGACTTTTTGTCGGGGAAGGATTTGAAGCACTTGTTTTTGACTTGTTCTGCCATGTAAGTTCAGTTCATTTGACGCTATTGAGCACTTCTTGTGATCATATTATTATTTTTGGACTGATTAGTGCCATGAGCTTGATATCTCATCTTAAGTTGCTCTCCCTCTCGTAACACAGGTGCACAGTGGCAGAACGCGTAGCCAAAGAAAAGGTCTGCCGTGTTCACGACCAATTTCCCACTGGGCCTATAACCACTATCAAACGGAAGCAGGATGGCCACGGCCCAGTCAAGGACTGGACGCACCTTTCCGGCCGCAACGACTTTGGCCTACGTGCTCCTGATGACGACAAGGCATGGGTAGGAGTGTACCATTACTTGGAACAGATGACAAAGGAGATGTTTTACTTTGGCTTCCAAATGACAGGGAGGTTAATGACAGAGGGGGATGTAGAGCCTGGTGATGCAGAGGTGGTTGGACGGTTTTTGAACAAAAGAAGCGAGGAGAAGTTTACGTTTGGGACGGCATATAGGAAGGTGGAAAATGAATTGATAGAATGGAACAATGTGGTTGGAATGTCAATAAGGGGTGGCTGTCTGCACGTACCGGAGGCTTGGGCAGAGGTAGACCATGAAGTTTCTATTGCCAACCCCAACCCTCCAATTGTTGTGGCAGGAAATCAACGCCTCGAATCAGGAATCCACCGCATCCTAATCCGCATCTTTTGTCCTGGCACCGGCGCTGCCCAACGAGCAAATCGCGACAACGTGACTTCCTCCAATATAGGATCTGTCGGTATCCTGCGTACAAACCAGAGGATTGTCACCGAAGGATCACCAGCCAATGGGTGGGCCCAGCGGCAGGACATCAAGGAAGGATGGCTCAAGGAGCATGTTGTTGTTGGTCTTTGCTACAATGCAGATACACGCGAGCTTATTGTTCATTCCAACGCCAACATCAATCGATCAAGCAGACATATTTCCCATCGCTATACAATAAGTGCTGAAACTGCCGGGGATTTGTACTTCGGGGCGGAGCTCACGGCCCATGCGACTGGGGTGCCACAAACGCTATTGACTGCGCGGTACGTTGATGAGGATGAGTGGACAATGTTCGTGGACCACACAACACATGCTGGCACCCTTGCAAACAACAATGATCCACTGGACATACTGACCAGACGTGCGGATGGTGCGAGGTTCATGCGGGAAAGGGGTGCAATCTTGGCCATGAGAGAGCGCGATAGAGCGCGTGCTGCAAATGGTGCAGAGGCAGATGATGACGTAATTGAAATTTTGGAACCAATGGATGAACGCATTGCCAATATGGAAGCCATGGAAGCCGACCTCATGGCCAATGGTGTTGAAAATGAGAACGCGAATAACTTACAAGCGGGTGCACAGTGGCGAAACCGACGCCGAGAACGTGACGAGGCCAACATGGATG
The DNA here is from genome assembly GCA_036939695.1 of Thalassiosira ordinaria. Taxonomy (NCBI): domain Eukaryota; phylum Bacillariophyta; class Thalassiosirophyceae; order Thalassiosirales; family Thalassiosiraceae; genus Thalassiosira; species Thalassiosira ordinaria. The sequence goes on along the minus strand of JALLOX010000165.1, from coordinate 8,193 downwards.
ACGATGCTGAAGGAGGAAACCAAAGGCTACAGGCGAGGATGGAGATGGCAGATGGGAGAAGGGTGGCAAGGATGATCCCACCAAGGCAGAGGAGGTATGAGAATGCCAATGACGCTCCTGTTGCCCGTCAACAACGTCAGCCCCAGCGTCAAGAGCGCGACGAGGCAGATCAACCTATGCAGCAGGGCAATGTGGCGAGGGGGAGGCGCATGGTTCGCGCGGTGAGACCGCTTGGCCAGGCTGCAGTAATGGAGGAAGAATTGGATGAGAATTTTGACGATTCCAGTGTGTTCTCAAGAAGCACTCTTGGTTTTGATGATGGCTTGTTGGACGTGGATGAGGAGGTGGCAGCAGGGGAATTCGTGCGGCAGATTGAGATTGCACAACCCTGGCCCGATCAGGAAAATGCTCAGCGGTAGGAGATAGGAGACATGCTGATGCCTACAGTGACCATCAAATCACTCGTTATATGTAGTCAATCTTAGTGGGGAAGCAAGAAAGAATATCCTGACAAGGGAGATTTTTCTCATCAGTCTCTCGAGCTTACATTTTGTTGCATTGGATAGATGGACAGATGTCTATCATATGTATTATTACTGGCGCTATCAAGGTATTGCTATCTTAAAGCATATGCACGAGCGCATTAGCAGCGGAGTGGGTAGTCATGGGGTAGATCTTGATTATTCTCTGGTTAACGCCTATAACATTAACTGCCTACACTTTGGCTGTTTTGCTGACATAATCCAATTGTGACTAAGCTTTTGCATTGTGCTTGATCTCTCTAGAACCAGAGATTACATTATGCAACAAGATGGAAAAAGGTATCATAATATAAGATAATAAAAGCAAGAACACCCAAGGCTGAAAGTGTGTTGACCGGTGCTAGGTGCAATATCAAACTAGAGAGGGAAAATACCTCCATTTCTTCAGCATGATATTGTTGTTGAATGATATTGAGATATAACTTCAGTAACAATCAGTTTGTATCCATGATTACTAACAAGCTGAAACCTCCTCTAATTCTTCAGAAGTTATCCGAACGCAGTCATCAGATTTTGTAGTTCAGCAATGTGTATGCCATACCTAGACCTCGATCTTCCGGAGTCTTCCGGTATACTCATAACAAAAGACCTCGATCTTCCGGTATCATATTCACTCCTCTTCTTCGGTCGATCGAACAGCAGTTTCTGAATCATTTACATTTGCTTCTGCGTGCACAATAGTTACCAATCTTTTCAACAATCACACCATCCGAGGAGCTGGATGGAGGAGGCTGGAGACAAGATAAAGATGATGAGAGGCGAGGAGAGGCAAGGAGAGTCAGAGTCAGAGTTCATTATTTTATGTTGTGGGTTGTCTATTGTTGTGGCAGGTTGTTTCCGCGGGCGTTCAACGACATTCGGGAGCTTCCCCTCTGGGAGACGGGGACAAATATTACTGACTATTAGAATATGTTTCTTCGGGTGAGCCCCCTCCCCGCCATCCACCATATCAATCTGTCAGCGCAAGCAAAGCTCTGGCAACTTCTGGCAACCACCCAACCATAGTACCAACACGATACCAAACGAAGATCGAGAAATCGAGAGTCTCTCTCGCCTCTCGCCGCAGCATTCCACTATGTTCAGCGTCACTATCATCACTTGCTCCTTCCTCATGTTTCACGGTGGAGGCGATGTCAGCACTTACGCCGCCGCCGCAATCGCGCCATCCGGGTCGCCAACCTGGTGGGGTGCTGGTGTCGGGGACATCCCAATTATGGGCGACCATTTCCATCGCCGCCCTAAACGTGAAGGTGGCCGATCGACGCCCAGAAAAGGTTCTCGCAGATCATCATCACCGAAACGTGAACGAAGAAGAGGTCGGGATGCTATGTTAGATGCTGATACGTACGATGCATCAGATGACGATGGTGATGCACATCCTCTCTATTTTCTGGACCAAAGCGATGACGATGAAGAACAGTGGAGGGGTCGTCACGAATATGACCGAAGGCGTAGACGGCGTCAAAGAAAAGACCAGCCTCTCGACTCATTTCGTCTCTGGGCATTGGAGAAAACAGGAGTTCACATCCCACGCATCAATTTGCATTTCGATCCCATAACTGTATTAAAGTTGAGGAAATCTTGGCACAATATACTTCCTGGGGCAATCATCCGTGTGGGTGCAGATTTCGAAACACATAGACTCGGGAGGGGACTGTGGAGATTGCGAGGTTGTATAGAGGATAAGCTGATAGGTGGGAGGTTTACTATAAAAGAAAGAAGGCGTGGAGGCGATGATGAAGACAGAGCTGTGCTGATGGAATATTCCAAATCTTGGCTTTTTGCAGGAACAGGTAGGTGCAGAAATTATTGATTGCGTGGTACCTATGTCTTTGGTGATGTCTGAAACTCTAATGTATGAACTATTTCAGGATCCATTGGTACCCGGTTCAATTTATGCGCAGCATACGATCTCACAACTCACAGAGGAAGTGCACGCTTTGGATTTCGTGCTGAGAATACTGATGCGGTTGGAAGCTATCAGCTAATGCCAGGACGTAAAGGATTTTCAATTGTACCAATAATACCACTGGATACTGATAGACGGATGTTCTTGGAGGCCAAGACGAATATTGATCTACCTGAACCTGAATTTGTCATTGGTACAGATTTTGATGGTGTAACGAGCGATGGTGGATCATTAGGCATGGGTATTGGTGGTGATATTGATGTGGAGGTAGAGCAAGTAAACTTAATATTTTCCTTTTAGACTCATGCTGTTGTTTGATTCTTTCAAATTGTCTCCAATACATGGCTGTTTTCTGTATTGTAATACTAACCGTTGGTGATTGCCTATCAAATTAAGCTCGATAGTCAGGCCTCTCGTATTCCTGTTGTATTGTAGGAAGTGAATATTATTCACCAACAACCAACCAAGTAGAGAAAGCTTACCCCGACGTATCATAATTCATTTCTGAATCTGACTTTGACAGTGCTCATTCTTTTCTAGAATGAGCAAGTGATTAATCAATGTCTGTCACGAAGGTGACCTGAGATCAAGTGTGCATTCCTATCATTGAAGAAAAAATTACTCACAAACAACTCATTGTAATGATTAAATCTTTCTCTAATATTATATGCAAATGATTTCAGGCGACCAAACCAACACACATCGCCACGACAACAAAAAAATGAGGTTCATATCAACATGTCATAGCTTCTCAAGCTCCAAGCTTCCAATAGCTTAAATTTGTGCTCCACCTTTATGCTCCACAGTTGAGGCATTCCTCCTCCTCATCCTTCATTTGCAGTGCGGCAAATTTAGCGCTCACAGAAGGCTTGCCAGTCGCTGCCACTGATGTGGGACTTGTCTGGCGCTTTGGCTGACTCTCACCCTCTGCCGCAGGATTCTGATTGGTCTCTGCCAACATCTCCTGGTTGACAGTGAACTGGATGGCATCGGCCTTGGGCCTAGTCCTCAAGTAGTACATACCAGTCTTCAATCCCTTCTTCCATGCGTAAAAGTGCATGCTGGTCAATTTGCTGGTGTTGGGTTCGCCAATGTGAACATTCATGCTCTGACTCTGGCAGATGAAGGCTCCACGATCGGCAGCCATGTCGAGGATGGCGCGTTGGGGGATCTCCCACACGGTCTTGTAGACATCACGGATTTCCTTAGGGAGCTCAGAGACATTTTGGACAGAGCCACCGTCGGCAATGATTTTGTTGCGAACACGTTCGGTCCAGAAGCCATGGGCAGTGAGGTCACGGAGGAGGTGCTTGTTCACCACAGTGAATTCTCCAGCAAGGACGCTGAAATGAGAGTGAGGAGAGATGGCACAAGTGAGAAAATAAACATCAAAATGAGAGAACATGGCTATACTTGAAAAGTGCCAACTCACCGACGGTTGTACATGTTGCTGGTGAAAGGCTCGGTACTCTCATTGTTTCCCAAAATCTGGGCGGTACTGGCCGTAGGCATGGGAGACATCAACAAAGAGTTGCGCATTCCATGCTTAGCAATCTTCTCCTTGAGTCCAGCCCAATCCCATCGGTTCGAGGGTGTGACGCCCCACATATCGAATTGGAGTTGTCCCTTGGAGGCAGGGGATCCCTCGTAAGATTCGTAGGGACCCTCAGCCTCGGCAAGCTCCATGGAGGCCTCGCAGGCTCCAAAGTAGATGGTTTCGAAGATCTCCTTGTTGCTGAGAGCAAGAAAATAGGAATGAGTTGAAATGGTGAGAAATCATAGATGAGGAGAAATTGAGAGCACATCATTTACAGGGAAACAAGTACTCACAGCTGACGAGCCTTCTCACACTCAAAAGGAAGCTTCATCATCTGGAACGCATCCGCCAATCCCTGCACACCAATACCAATAGGCCTGTGCCTAAAGTTGCTCCTCTTCGCCTCCTCCACAGGATAAAAGTTGCGCTCAATCACCCTATTCAAGTTCTTGGTCACCACCTTGGAAATATACTTCAAGTTATCCAAATCGAATGACCCCTCCCCACCAAAGTTATCCGCAGGCGTGACAAACTTCGAAAGCGAGATGGACGCAAGGTTGCACACCGCAATCTCATCCGGGGCCGTGTACTCCACAATCTCGGTACAAAGGTTGGAGCACTTGATCGTACCCAAATTCTGCTGATTCGACTTGGAATTGCAATGATCCTTGTACAGCATGTATGGAGTTCCCGTCTCCACCTGCGAATCCAAAATGGCAAACCAGAGCTGCTGCGCCTTGATGGTCTTGCGTCCCTTGCCCTCACGCTCGTACGTTTCGTAGAGGGTCTTGAACTCCTCGCCCCAGCAGGTGTCGAGTCCCTTGCACTCATTGGGGCACATGAGCGTCCACTCCCCGTTGCTTTGGACACGCTCCATGAAGAGATCGGGGATCCACAGCGCATAAAAGAGATCGCGGGCACGTTCCATCTCATTACCGTGGTTCTTGCGCAGGTCCAAAAAGGCAAAGATGTCCGCATGCCACGGCTCAATGTAGGCGGCAATGCTGCCCTTCCTCTTTCCTCCCCCCTGATCGACATAACGGGCCGTGTTGTTGAACACCCTCAACATGGGCACGATGCCGTTGGACGTACCATTCGTCCCGCGAATGTAGGATTGGGAAGCACGGACATTGGAGATGGACATGCCAATGCCCCCCGCATACTTGCTAATCACCGTACAATTCTTGAGCGTATCATAAATCCCATCAATCGAATCGGACTTGATGCACGTCAAGAAGCACGAGCTCATTTGAGGATTGGGCATTCCGGCATTGAATAGGGGTGGGCGTGGCGTGAGTGAAAAATCGCTGGGTGAGAAGGTTGTACGTTTCGAGGACGCGTTCAATATCATCGAGGTGGATGCCGACGGAGACGCGCATGAGCATGTATTGGGGACGCTCGGCAATCTCTCCATGGAGCTTGAGCAAATAGGACTTCTCGAGCGTCTTGAAGCCAAAGTAGTCGAATTCAAAGTCAAGATCGTGAAGGATGGCACCATCCAACATGACGAGATTGTACACTTCCTCGCTACAGCGCCTCGTCCCTCACCACCACCATCGCCGCAGGGCACACCGCAACCTCTGCCGGGAATGGTNCCCGCATACTTGCTAATCACCGCACAATTCTTGAGTGTGTCATAAATCCCATCAATCGAATCACTCTTGATGCACGTCAAGAAGCACGAACTCATTTGAGGATTGGGTGTTCCGGCATTGAATAGGGTGGGCGTGGCGTGGGTGAAAAATCGCTGGCTGAGGAGGTTGTACGTTTCGAGGACGCGTTCAATGTCATCGAGGTGGATGCCGACCGAGACGCGCATGAGCATGTGTTGGGGACGCTCGGCAATCTCTCCGTGCAGCTTGAGCAAATACGACTTCTCGAGCGTCTTGAAGCCAAAGTAGTCGAATTCAAAGTCACGATCGTGAAGGACGGCACCATCCAACACATCCTTGTTGGCCATGACGACATCGTACACTTCCTCGCTAACCAAGGGAGCGGGCTCGCCCGTCTTGGGATGCTTGTAGTTGCGGAAGGCGGTCATGACCTTGGAGAAGCTCTTTTCGGTCTCCTTGTGGAGGTTGGAGACTTCGATGCGGGCGGCGAGGACGGCATAGTCGGGGTGTTGCGTGGCGAAGGATGCGGCGGTTTGGGCGGCGAGTTCGTCGAGTTCGGTGGTGGTTACGCCGGGGTAGACTCCTTGGATGACCTTTTGGGAGATGACGGCTTCGTTGACGAACTGTGCGTGGTGATGGTGATGGTGGAGCGTGTGCAGGTGAGAGAGGATTGGATAGAGGGAGCAGGGGGAAAAGGATGGTGAGCAATGACAATCGACTTTGGGTGGCATATCCATGGTCCCGCAAAAGCAATGCCGACCCCGTCACCCAACACTCACCTTTTGATCCAATCCATAGCAAAGCTTGGAGATGCGGCTCTGGATCTTATCGAATTGGCAGCTTTGCTGCTTTCCGTCTCTCTTTACGACATACATGGTTGTTGTTGATGATGTTCTATTATGAAAGGGTGATGTGTATTTTATGAGGAGGTTGTGGTCATTGGCGAGATGCAAAAATTATGAGCACGAGATGTGTGATGTTGTCTTGTGGTTGCTTTGGTGGTGGCAGCATTTTTTTGTTCGATTTGAATGAGTCTTGCTGAGTCGAGAAACATTTCCCGCCAACTAAGTATTCTCACAGGTTCCTACGTAGAAAGATACTACAGATATTTTTGGCGCGCTATATCTCTTGTGCAGTTGGGAGTCCGTGGTTAGAGAGGATGCTCTGATCTGACTCTGAGCACCAGCACTTGTGCTCTCTTGTAGTGCTGAATGATAACATCATCATTGCTTACTCATAGTAATTTGTGTTCTTATCTTTGTGTACATATCAGTGACAGTGGGTTTGCATTGTTTAAGGAGTGTAACATATTAAGGTAGATTGATTTCGTCCTGTGAGGTATGACAAGCGCATACTACCTTGTGAGTGCATTTCCCAGCTGTAGTTGTAGTTGTGAATTGGGAATGGAAATTCAATAGCATTGACGCTTTTGATAGCATCCATTTCAAGCAGGATTTTACTTTTCAAGGTGCAATTCTTACAGCGTGCCTGGCATATTTGGTGACTTAGATTTAAAATCTTGTTGACCAGCATGTGTTCTGTAACCTTCATAATTGTGTGATTGTTCATTACCATATCCGTTCTGATTCAACTACTACTTTTACCTTGCATAGATGGAAATTTCCACAAATAGTAGAGCTTATGGTACCATTTATAAACAACATCTTCACTCATTGTTGCTAAAAAAACATCTGTCAAAAAGTAGTATAGCAAGTATTAGCGACATTTTGGATACTTTTGGGGTCGTGGATACTTTTGGAAGATACATATAGTAATTAGTAGTGAAGATCACGACATAAGCAAAGTCTATGAGCGATAATGAGACACTGATGTCAAGAGACATATGTGAGTCTTGAACTTAACGAGTCATTGTTCATGGTCATGCTAAAAAAGATACGCAACCTCTACGATGAGTCTTGATTGTCATATCAGACGTGCACTAGACGTGCACTATGGTGTCAGTACATATGTAAAGCTACGGTGATGATGGTCTTGTATTAGTTGAAGGTACACGACTGTTACTGTAAAGTGCTGACAATGGTCTCATAAAATTTTACAGTGAACTATTGCAAAAGACATCTACATGAAATTACTAGATAACAAGGGATTATCTATCTGTCACCACAGATAGAATACAAATACTAGGGATAACTTTCAACACAGGTACTTCCTAACAAACATCTATTCTGGCTCTTGAGTGGTTTAAGGGTTTGAATTGATGATAAATTCTTGCAAGCGATTTCTTGCAACTTAAAGTATTATTCATATGCCTTGCTCATTTTCCATTCCCGTTGTATTATTAGAGCTAAATTGGGATTTCCATCCTTTGTACATTTATCTATGCTGGGATGCCTTTTCACGTAGAGGAGTGATAGCCTATCCCTATCCAAGTATCATCAACAACATAGCAATGCCAGTCATTTTATATTTTACCAGCTTTCACTAAGGCTAAAAAACTGCTTTTACTTGCACATATTATGAGGAGACTTTCTTATACTCTGAAGGAGCTAAAGATGATTCCCTCATCACAGTGATTCTAACACAGAAAGAATGTGGCATTACTTTTGCAATCAAACACAGCCTGGTAAGGTG
>JALLOX010000164.1:0-14662 GCA_036939695.1 Thalassiosira ordinaria | reverse complement strand
TCCCATCCCTCCCAACGGAAAATGCCCATATCTGTACCACCAAGGGTGATCTAGTTATCCTAAAACCAAAAAAACTAACCCAGGAGAAACGAACCAACAAAATTCTATCCCTTGGGGTGTACCTACCTACCGGTAATAATTATTTCGCCGAGTTTGGGTTTGGGGGGTACAAAAGTGAAATCTCATCTGTAATAATTTCCTATAATTTCTATCAAAAAGGGTAGATATTGATTTCGGCTACAATCGGAGAGACAACTGCGTATCTATCTACCCAGGGTATATACCACCTCTGAACCGACTTTAGCGGGCGGTAAACCGAATTTAGGAGGGCTCGGCAAACGTTTACCGAAATCACAGTAATCAAACTGTGTATTGCGATCGAGCGCATTATTGCTATGCCCCGCTGAAGATCCTTCGTTCCACGCACGGTTCACGGTTCACTTGAAAAGCCAGACATCAACCATGGCATCATAAAAATAGCACCCATCTGCTCCCATCCTACTAACAGAGCCGGACCCCAATCGTCTCCTCATACACAAAAAACCCTACACAGGATGAAAGTCATCGTCCACTACAAAGGCACCACCTTCCCGATCGATAGCGGAGGAGAGGACGGATCAACCACCACAACATGGGGTCAACTCGCCCAGCGCTTTTGCGAACACCAACTCCTCCATCCACCCAATCTCCTACCAATCCTCAAGGCCCTCCAACCGGATAATCGAATGAGCCATTATCAATTTCGTTATGGCGATGGATATGCCACAATTATCAAGCCAAAGTGGAGCGAGAACGGTTTGAATTGTGACGCGGAGGTGCTGCCTCCCGAAGATGGAATGATCGAGGCCAACATCACGCTAAAGCCGCATTCGGGGCCATTGAGCAGGGTGTTGAATTTGACGCAATCTATCATTCCTGACAAGCCGAAGGAGATTGCTGTGGATTTATGGATGGAAAAGATTGGATATGATGAAGATTCCACGTGTATTCCCATCTTTAAAGTGACACAGACTCCCTTTCCCATGGATGATCACAAGACAAATGTTTTGCATATTAAGGAGCATGATCGATTCAAGGGTGTGATTGACAATTTTTCGATTGAGACGCTTGAGCAATCCAAGGGGCTTGTCAGCAGTAGTGATCCATTTGATGTGAATAAGGGAACGTCAACTGTTTCTGCCATGGCTGCTTCCAAATTAAGTGAGGATGCCCTCGGTACACCCACAAAAGTAGGGAGGGGAAAGAGAAAGAAGGATGGTGCAAATGACAAGTCGTCTACGAGCACCAAAAAGCAAAATACCTCCACTGACAAAGATGATAGTAATGGGGCAAAGAAGAAAGCTGCAGCAAAAGCATCTCCCAAAAAGTCAGCCCCCGTGGAAAAGAAAGGTGATGATGGTGCAAAGAAGTCCCCTGCCAAGAAGTCGGCTGCAGAAAAGAAATCACCAAAGAAGAAAGGTGGTGTGCAAGGAGGAAAGTCTGAGGAAGACAAGAAGGAAGGGGAGAATGAGGAGGAGTCTTCCTCAAAGAAGAAAGGGGCGACATCTCCTACAAAAAAGAAGAGGAAGGCCAAGTCAGAAGAGGAAGGAGTGGAGAAGCCACCACCGTCCTCATCTTCAAAGAAGGCAAAAAACAAAAGTGAAAAGGATGAGAAGAAGGAGAGTGCTAGCGATGACAGTGGCGAAGTCGAGAAAGAGAAGGGACCAAAGTTGAAGCGACCACAAAATGGTTACATGAGATTTGCAAGTGATGCTCGTCCAAAAATTATTCAGGATAATCCAGGAATCAAAGTTACAGAAGTGGTAAGTCTTTTTTGCCATGTATCATAAATGCATGTATTGTTTTGACACATCCATCATATGCATCTGGCATTAATGCACGCATAATATATTTTTTATTCTATTTGCTCCTAACACAGGCAAAGAAAATTGGGGAAGCTTGGCACGACCTAAGTGACAGTGAACGAAAAAAATATCAGGATGATTATCATGCTGCATTGGAAGAGTTTAAGGCGGAACATCCTGAACTGGCGAATAGCAAAGGCAAGAAGAAGGTGAAGAAGCAGAAAAATAAAAATGCAAAGAAAGGTGATGATGGTGTAGTCAAGGATGATGGCAATGATAATGCTCATGATCATAATGAATATGATGCACCTGTAGCTACTGTTATCACGCAAGATGATGTGGATGAGGAGGCTGCAAAATCCGACAAGGAAAGTGAAGAGAAGGAGAGTGAGAATGAGAAGGATATACCCAAGCGTCCTCTTAATGCCTACATGAGATTTTCAAGTGAGGTGCGGTCCAAAATCAAAGAAGACAACCCAGATGCCAGCCCAAAAGAAATGGTGAGTGATATGAACTTTTTGCCACATGAAAATAATTCATAACTCCTCTTTACTGGCAATTATGTCACTTCATTCTTGCTCTTTATCTCACATTGTGTCTGCTTGCATTCTAACACATGACAGATGAGCAAAATTGCAGAAGCATACAATGCTCTAGGGGAAGATGAGAAGAAGGTGTACAAAGATGCTGCAGCAGAAGCCACTGCGAAGTTTAAGGAGGAATACGGAGAGGATGCGCTGAAACAGAACAAGAGTAAGAAAAAGAAAAATAGGAAGAAGAACAAGGAGCAAACAAAAACAGAAAACAATGAAAATGGCGACCATGGTGATAATGATAATGATAAGAGACAAAACTTGGGAGGAGATGACATACTCAATTTACCCTCCAAACCAGCAGAGGGATTCCCGGATGGATGGGTTACACGCAGTGTACCACGCAGCAAGGGTGGTAAATATGATAGTTATTGGTTCTCACCTGCAAAATCCTTCAAGTTCCGTTCCAAGGCAGAAGTGAAACGGTTTCAGGAAAGATTGGAGGAAGCTGACGGGGATGAGGGCAAGGCAATGAAGTTGTATTCTGAGGGAAAGAAGAGTCCTAGTCGAGTTTCGGAGAAGAGTAAGAAGGGTAGTGGCAATAAGAATGATGACAAACCTACTACTGCAAAGGCTGGTGATAGTGCCAAAATTGAAAATGATGGTGGAGGTGGTGGGGAGGAGGCCATCCCTGATGCATGGAACGCTTGAAATATATTACAATGAATTTTATGATGCCATCCTCATTAATATTGCAGTGGCTCAAGAAGGAGATCCACACAGTGGTAGGGGCTTGGTCAATGCAACCTGACCCTCAACCTGACCTTGACTCCAAGATCAATTGGCTGGTACGTTTGCTTGGATTGATGGGGCAGTGTATTAGTTTGGACCGTTAGTGTTTGTGTAGAAAATGTGTGTATATATAATTTGCATGGTGATCTGAGAAAATCTAGAGCGCTCATCTTGTGATGGTCGAGAGGCCATCTCAAATGTGATACCTGAACCTTTGAAACACAGGCCATAGCCTGAAAGCATTGGTCACTCAGCGGCCTGGATCTGATAAGTGAAGCTGGCCCCATCTGCATACCTCTCATGCTTTCCAGACAAAAGTTTGATGAAATTGATCATGCTACTCTTGCTACTCGTTAGCAGAAGGTTGGGTTAACGGTTGTCACTGATGTGAATTCTCGACACCTTGGTATCATTCAAATCGTTACTCAGTACTGCAATTGTTCCTCATTTGATACTTAGCACTTCGTGACACATCATGTGTGCAATCACATCTTCATACCCAACATTCTGACACACACATAGAAACTCGCTTATCCGCAAAACACCCCTAGTGCAACGATCGATTCTCTCGCTGGTGTGATTAGAAGGCGTCATTCCACTTGGTTGGTAGCATATTATTGTGTCAAGTACTATTTGCAACATATATCGCATAGTGTAAAACCACCACCATCTTCCAAGGGATCACTGACAAATTGAATGATGAACGAGAATAAAGAACTTCATTTGAAGCTATACGGCGCAAGCCCGGACTGGCATAATCAAAGGCTGCGTGTTCCTCCAGGTTGGGATTGGAAGCTATTCCCAAAAGGGACTTTTCAGCTGCTGTACAGCTATGCAATTTGCAAATATCACGTCCCCTAACAAACTTTGCAAAAATCCTTGTGCGTCATTCGCTTTCTAGTGAAACCTGGATTGACACATCGAGTGGCATTCCATTCGGCCAGCTCTTCACCAATTCTCCACTTTCTCTTTACATTCTTCCCTTCTTTTTTGGAGCACTCAGGACAACGCTTTTTTTCAGAAATCACCGCATTGATAGGTTCCTCACGGGTGTGTCCACAGGATGCTTCCCATAGGCGAGTCTTTCCACTTGAATTAGTTTCCTTGTCTTTCTTTTTCATTCTGTTTTTCGCTGCAGCTGCATGTCCCATACTGATAAACTTACTGACTCCACCAACAGATGCAGCCGCAGCTGCATGTCCCCTACTGGAAAGCTCGCTGGCTCCACCAACAGATGCAGCCTTTGGCGCGGAAGTGTTGCCGAAGTCAACACCCAATAGCGTGGCGATTGGATTCGCGTTAACTGACAGGCTGCAAGCGAGAGTTGGACGAAGTAGTTGCATTTATCGTTAAGAGCAGCCAGCTTTTTCAGGATGACAAAGAATACCATTGGGCATTGGGCACTACAATGGGTGCATCGTACATTTTGGCTTCCGAGTTGCTGAATACTGGGATGATGAAAGAGAGCCGATTGATGATATTCTATGGAGCTTCTCTGAATGAATGCATCGCTCGCGGCCACAAGGAAGTCCAGTATTGGCTGGATATAGAGTTTATAGGGGTGATAATTTGAGAGATAGATTGCAGAGTTCACTCTGATAGATTGGATGGAAGATAGAGAAAAATCTACATTAAGATCCTATTCTCCAAGTTCGCGCACATGAATCAAGCCATTGCTGACACCAAAACAAGGATGACCATGTCTTCGCGTCTCTCTAAATTGGTTGACAAGTACTGTGATGGGCATGCTAAAGATTGGAAACCAAGTCCAAGCGACAGTACCAGACCATTACATTCCTTCAAAAAATATGACAACGATCAAATTGGCAAGAGAAGGTGAAATAATCGGCACGATGGATGTCTATAATGACACCACTGTTGATTGGTTATTTACCTACACAGTAGCTATGTTCCAAGGCGATTATAACTTGCTCAGTGGAGAAGGAAACGTCAGCCTTAAACAAAACTCACACCTATGCTTCCGGAAGTTTGGCAGTGATGAACCTTTAGTATACTCCAGGCCAAGTATCATCGAGAACCTTGATTCCATCTTTTTCTGGGAATCGTCAGGCGAGAAGAATATTCGTGAGGTACACGTGCAGAATGGAGATGTTCTGATGATTTGTCAGGCAGTTGTAGCAGCCATTGATATCTATAGCAAACAAGTTGACAATCGGAGCAATGTGGCGGCTGACAAAAGATCCAAGCAAAAGCGCACATCGAATGGCCGAGTATCCTATTTGGAGCAAGAGCCTAGCTTGACATATCGTGAGATGCATTCAAAGTCCATGGGGCCAGTACTGGATGAGCTCCGTCCACAATTGAAGGCTATCAGGGATAAGCTGAATTCTTTATCACTCAAAAAGAATCACCCCAAGGTCAGAATCATAGATGCAGTGGCTAAAAAGAGTAGTTTTCCTATCGCAGCACCCCCCGAAATGCAACTTGAAGGCTCCCTTGGTGGTAAGGCTTGTAAAACAGTTTAGCCAATCCTCGTTGGAGAGGCAAGCAATCTATACAATACGAGCTCAGTAAAACTGAGCAAGACAAGGCATACAATCTCGTTGGACTTGCACGGATACTCCAAAGCACAAGCAAGGGAGATGCTTCACAAAGGGCTGAAAGAATGGATTGTTGAGGCAATGAGAGGAGAGTATCAATTTGTCATTCCAGTGAATATTATTTGTGGTGGTGGAAATCAGGTGTTGTCAACTCTCGTTGCTCAGTTTATTCGTGAAAACTCCCAGGTTTCCAACATGCCAAAGTGTCTCTGATGGATGCAAGTCTTTTTTCAGATTGTGCTATCGTACATTGTGCCATCGTGCCAAGGTCTCAGGAGATGCGACTATATTTCAGATCATGTCAGCTCTGTGTTTGTAAGAAGTTANGGGAGGAGATGACCTTCTGAACTTACCCTCCAAACCAGCAGAGGGATTCCCAGATGGATGGGTTACACGCAATGTGGCGCGCTCAAACAGCAACAGACATGATAAATATTGGTTCTCACCTGCGAAATCATATAAGTTCAGATCCAAGGCAGAGGTTAAACGATTTCAGGAAATATTGGCAGAAGCTGACGGGGATGAGAGCAGGGCAATGGAGTTGTTTGCTAAGGGAGAAAAGGGACGTAAAAGTCCAAAGATGAGTAAGAATGGCAACAGCGACAACAAAAATGATAACAAGACTCCTGCCAATCGTGCAGGTGGCACTGCCATGAAGAAGACGCAGCAGAAGGATGCTATACGGCCACCTCCTGGTCGCCGTCTGGATGGTAATACTGAAAGCATTGAAAGTGCATCTAGGCTAGTTTCGGGGGAATACGAGAACGAGGAATCGTTTGCGTTAGCTCCTAGATATGTGGAAAGCGTCATCGCCTGCCTCCCTCCACACAGGCGCCAAATGTATCAGGCAATGCTCGATGCGGGATCTGATGAATTTTAAGGCTGGAGCTTGTTCAAAGCGGGAAACGTTATCAGCAAAGAAGCTCAAAGAATCGTGGAAGGATTCATCAGCTAGTTGAAAAGGGACGGAGGCAAGAAAATGAGAGGCAAAGTTAAATGTGCAACGCCACTTTTTGGGGAAGATGGAAAGAGTGAGACATTTCATACAGAGTCAATTTTTTTTCGGAGGGAGATGTACGCGAAAATGTGGCCAAGCTCCTGCGTTTGGTGCGAAGTATACTGTGGAGGAACTAATGAAGTGTAACCCTACAATGTGCTCTTACGCCAAGGAGGGTGTGATGTGTTGCCTTGATTGCCAAGAGATGTAAGACTGAATCTGGTATCTTCTCCTCTCTTACGATAGCCGATTGTGACATTTCATGCTTGCTTTTCTTCTCTAGGGACTTTGGGTATGAAGGCAATAGCAACGGTGGGTGGCCTGGGGATAAGGCTGAGCTCCCTGTCAACTTCGTAACCGAGGAGAATCGTCAAGTTATTGAAGATCCGCCAATGCCAGACCTTCCTGCCATGGCTCCATGAGAGAAGCCTGTTTCCCATTGCATATTTTCAGCCTCTGAAGGTAACCCTTGCATCATTAAGTTTACAGAGTGATACTTAAACACAATCAACTCTATTAGAACAAAAAACAGTGTCACGTACTCAATTAGATTGGTATTTATGATTTTCCCACGCCAGACTACAATAATCCTAGACAGGATGAGATGTAACATTTGCGATTTCTGTCCTTTCTTTGGCGGCGGCACTGCCATAATGTGAACACATAATAAAGAAGCACTGCTGCCAGATGGATTGTACACATATGTATGTTGGCAGTGTCAATGTTGGATATCACGTCGATCTACATTGAATCAATTCTGTATGCATGGATATTGCCAAAGTACACTCTACTGGTTTCTTGGTAAACTAATGTATGAGCCGGACCAGGATGTTGAGTCTCCAGTGGCAAACTGTATGCCATAAGTATAATGTCTGAGACCATGCATATACATTTGGAGGTTCAGTAAACAGTTTGCTAGTAAATTGTTACATGGAAATAATCAATGATGCGTAATGAACAGATGGCCCACTCCATCTTTCTTGTTACCCAAATTGTATTTGTATGCACCCTCTTTCCTCTGGCTATGGCATGAATGCTTGATTGATCTGTAATTTTGTTGAACATATGTGAGAGCATGTGTCATCATTGTCACTGTCTGTCACTTTTCACTGTATATGAATTGATTCAACAATCTGTGAGCGTTCCTTGCGAAATAGAGCCGCCTTTGTTAGCATCGCCGTCAAGATAAGTATCAATAATATCATCACTCATTCCATTATTTGTTGGCGACACAGTTGCAAAGTTGTTGTTATCTTGGGTGATACCCGTTTCTTCTCCAATATGCAACTCATCACCATCCACTTCTATCATCTCCCATTGATTCTCAACCTCGTTCAAATACTCTGCCGCCAACTGCAACTCTTCTTCTGATTTTGATACCTGCAACTTGGCAAACTCTACTTGTTCATCTGATGCCTTGCCCAACATTTCCAGCATCATTGCTTCCGCAGACTGGTTCCACTTCCAGGCGACCTTGAGAAGGCGCCGCGCACCTTCAATGGAAGTCTTAGATGCTATTGCTGAATGATCAAGCCTTTTCTTGTTCGAAGACATCTGCAGTTGCTGTCGAGAGTAGCCCACAGCGGCAGGAAAACCACCAGCGCCTAGTGTCCAGGAGGAATACCGGCTGTACATATCCTGCGCCCCACTGACTTGCATGCTGTGCCTGTGGCTGTTGTGGGTATGCTGGCTGGGAGACGGCCGGCTCGTACACCTGCTGTGAGAGTATGCTTGAAATGCACTTGGATGGTTTGGAGGATACCTGTTGTAAGCCTGTTCTCTCGCCAGTGCAGCAGCCACAGCTACATCCACGTACTGTTGAATCTCTGGCTGAATCTGCGAACCGGGGTTATGCTGCCGTTCTTTCTGTGGGGCAAACATCACGTATCCATTCTACCAATATGTAAGTGACAGAGAAGCACAGGGAAAGCAAGAGCAATGCAAAATTATTAGAGAAAAACAAATCTGACAATAAAAGTAAATAACTACTACATACCCTGTCTTCCCCAAAATACACTCACCTTCCCATTGCAATGTCCCCACCACCAATCACCCCTCTGTTCACCATTCGCATACACCATATCCCCAACTTTCAGACAAAGTTGAGACTGGGTATCCGAGCCAGAAAAATTGTGTTTGACTCGATACATAGACATGTGCTCCTTGACTATGTCCTCTATGATGGCACGACACGCAGCAATGGCCTCGGCAGTACTCGCCGTAAGTGTAACAACACACTCTGCCTTCCCTGGAGCCATCTCGTGCTCCTTCTGAATGTCCACAATACATCCCGTCCTACGTTGGATACTCACTATATTCGTGCCACGACGACCAACAATGAATCTGATGACACTGCTGGGAACACCAATCTTTGATTGCACCTGCGTCGTCTTATTGCAAGCGGGGCCATAGTATGAGAGGTTAGTCGATCCAGACGCCATGTTGCCGACGAGAGTGCACCTTCCCTTAGTGATGAATGAATGAATAGCAGGAGAAATGAGGGAGGCGTCAATATTAACGCCGCTCTTAACAGCGATGCTCCTCCTCGTTCCCCTACGACGCCCCATCGATCGCGTCGCCTCTCATACGGAAGCCCTGATCCATCATCAAAGGTTAGGAAGGCGAAGGAGCATGCCACTCCTCCCACTGCTGGCCGAGAGCGTCCTCCGAAACGTGTACCAGAGAGCGCCAATGCTTCCGCTGACGCTCGTTCCGTCCCTGCAGGCTTGAAACTACAAACATGAAGCGTCTCTCGCGATATCACATTGATGATATTATCAACTGTCGGTCTGGCCAGGGATTTGTAATGTACATTCGTGATCATCCCGATGTCACCGAGGGCAAGTTCAGTGATATCACTACAAATGCGACAAAATTGCAAAAGAAGGATGGGATTGCTGGTGACCGTATCACTTTCGGAGGCACGAAGTGTATACGGCTCAAAGCCACTATCAGCACTGCCACCAATCACTTGCCCACCCAATCTGGGCAGCTGCTCACTGTGTAGAGGCTTGAGTGGCTATACCATAGAGGGGAAGGTTTCTCACTGTCCTTTGATGGCTGTGATAAAGTCATACCCTTCATGTGGAAGGAGGTTGTATCCATGGCGGAGGATGTCCTATTCTTTGGCCCACCATTAAATGGGTCTCGCCGATTCCATCGTGTGTTCAGCTCCAAGACAGACTACAATTATCTTCGTCATGTATATCGCAAGCTTGCAAGAGAGTGCATTGGAGACGCATTCTCTGCGGGTCAGTTGGCCATTGCATTCAAATCAAGGATGCTTGAGGTCATCACACAGAATGTAGACAAGCACAATCCTAAGTCGGAGCTCTTCTTCAAAGTATTTGATAACCTCTGCCGCCGACGGTTTGCTTAAATCATTGTTGGATGGAATGATCACAACAAATCAATCATACAACCAGAGACATTCGATGACTTTGTGGAGTACGCACCAGTTGCAATGCCTCATTTGTGGAAGCACATGTGTAACCTGCGGAATGTGAAAGGGTAATACAACAAAAACGATAAGGCAAACGAACAAAAGAAGAAGAGGGCGGTTCTGTTACAGATTTTTGCTTTACGTCGCATGAGGAACTCGCAGTCTCTCAAGTGGTGGTCTCTTATCCAGGCAATAGCTTATTACGGATGGGGTGTTGGCAGGACGGCCTTGGACGCAAATAATTGTTGGGGCATGTCTTGCAGCTCTAGGACTCGGGATGCTTGCTTACTCAAATTAACAGAGAAGCTAACTGAAAAGCAACCTCGCTTTTCTCTATAACTTTTGTCATAGATAATTACTGTGTCGGCCAAAGGCTTCGTGACCAGAGAGGTGGTCATGGCAACTCTCATCTCAACGGAACAAATCAGATGGCACATCGAGTCCGCCCCTACGAGGATAGTGAGCATGATGACTACTACGTTGATCTCATATACTCTCATGATCAGGACTATATCTTGACGAGATATATGCGTGAATATGAGAAACATCACTTTGGGTCTCGTGCTGAGCTCTTTCTCAAGCATAAGACTATGCCGGAGCCGAAGGAGCCGGATAAGACAGGAGCACGAGTGCGATCCCTCACAGAAATCATGAAGCAGTCAAAGTGGTTGGGTCATATAAAACGTGTGTTTGGCGAGAGTGGAGATACCACCAATCCTAGAGACAAGTTCATGCCTACAAAGTTCAATAAAGTTGCCATAGAGGAGTTCTGCAAGCTCGTAGACTCAGACAGTTCAAAGAAGCTACTTGATGCTGCCCGTGAATTCCATGCAGATTCCGTACGCCTGTGGAACGAAAAGGTGGATGAGGTCACGGAATCCAACTATATGGGCACTGTTGGTATCGACGAAGCTGCACGTGAGTGCCTGGCTCTGGGACTTGATCTGGCTTTGAAGGCAGGATTGATGGAGAGGATCGACTCTGGTGATGCCACAGAGGATGCGGATGAGGAGATGTTAAGTACTATTTGGAAATTGGTACAAGGTTATGATGCAAAACGGGTAGCTCTGTACGGAGATGTGAAGACCTGTGACAATGTAGAGAAGGGTGTAAACGATGTCAGTGATCGGCCTCTCTCGTTCAAGGCGGTTAGTAAGCAGGCCGATGAGTTCATGGAGGCACTTTCTCGATTCGTTCTACTTCCAGAAGACTGGCATGCAGGGCTCGCAATGCTACAATCCATCTTCCATATTTCATGGGCAGGTCTGCTTCACCCACTGAAATCCAAACTCAACTGGAGTCGGCTGAAGAAGGATGTGCGTGATAGTTACTATCAGAGCAGCCGGCTTGTTAAGTTTGTTCAAGAAGAGCTGGTTGGTATTCTGATGTAGACATTCATTTCTGAACAATATGATAAGCTCAAGGGAATGTTCAGTCATATGCAGTGGGACCGTAGCGATGGCAACTTTCTCTGCTTTGTTGCTAGGGAATTTGCACAATAGTTGAATGGTCTACTTGATTGTGATGATGACTTGATGAAATGCTGCGCTATTTTTGTGACTATGTCTCAAGACTTCTTCAACTTTGTGGAGTCGTACCGTTGTGGTGATGCAATCGGCGTGGAGGTCGGATACCAAACTTTCGTGACGGTGTGGGGAGTGCTCGGCCACCATCGATACCTGGAACGTCACTGGCGGCAGCAAGAGCAGCTATTCTCTAAAATACCCTTCTCAGTGCTGGAGGAGATTCGGCGTAATAGGTTTGTCATGAAGTATGCCGGCAAATGTGGGAAGGACAAGTTGGCCATGGATGAAGCCCTAGAGCTACAGATTTTTTTGCGCAGTTTCCGAAGGTTCGTACTCTTGAGGCCTTTGCTCGCCAAGGCAACTATATTGGTTTAGCAATCATGTGCAAGAGAATGGTTCTCTCCATCAATACTCTACGTGACTATGATGAGGACCATGTGTACCGATCTGGAATACATCCGAAGGCAGATGCTGAGAGGACGATGCTGTATGAGCTTTTTTCACTGGTTGATACTAGTGGAATCTGTAGTGGCCGTACTTTCACGAAAAAGATGCTATGGGATGCTAATACACAAACCGATCTAACGAACTCAAAGCTAGAGAGAAACATGAAGGACTGCACCAATGATGATGCATTCAAGCTCCTCAGCAGTGTAGCACAGATTTTTGATGAGATTGTGCGTCCCACCGGGAATGATAACAACGACGAAGAGGAGGAGCAGAAGCCCAGCCAAAACGTGATGTAGTTTCGTCGGAGGTCAATGCACAATTGGATGAGACGAGGCAGCTCTTACTGCCCAGAAGATGGATGATGATGCGAACCGAATGACAATTCCGATTGTTGAGCAGGTTCAAGGCAGTGGCGATGACGGAGAAGTGAATGAAGAGGACGATGATAAAGTGTCTGAAAAATTAGGGTATAATAAGTATCTGATAAACAATCCATGGTGTGCTGGAGCGGAGAGATTGGCAAAAGATCAGGTAAAGGTAGGCAGGATGGAATGTCTTCGCCGCAGGGAAAGGACTAGGCGGATGCATAGGACTGCAGTTGATCATGTTGCATCCCAGGAATGTGACACGGTGGCATTCATTGAGAAGGAGGAAGTTGACTGTGAGCTTCCTCCTTGGATGGACTACTGCATGGCCAAGTATGAGCATTACTATGAAACCGATAGTAGTGAGTAATTGTTATTTACATAAAATTGTGTACGACCACTTCCGTGAAGATAGGTGAAGATGGATGGAGATGCATCCCTTTCCAATCCTTGTTCACTTTTACTTTAATTTGTTTCCTCCTTCAACCTTGGATAGAATCCAAATGAGATCAGTACCAAACCTGTTTTGATATGGCACCAGGGTTGCCTTTTTTGCCTCACTAAATTGCATCCCGATGAGCTGCAAGAAAAAGGATTCTACATTGAACTTCTTTACCTGCGACTCCCATCTGTCCAATATTGCATTGATCCAATTCTCCCGTCTCCACAATAGTTCAAATAGGTTTTCACAAGTTGCTTTCATTGGTAGGAAATCCCGTATGAAATAAAACCACTCATAAACAGCCTCCTTTCTCACAGGCATGAATAAATTGTACCAGTGTCCTGTGCCAACCGGACAGGCATCGGTGCATGGCGGCACATCTGATGGAATGTCCGTCATAGTACCATTGGCAAGATAATACTCAATCCTCCTGTGCTGACATCCCCTATGAACACAGAACAGGTCTATCACATCCCAGAACGACGCAAGTTCATTAGAGTTGTGCCCTACGTTCATCGATTGAGAGCTCGTATGCATCCTTGATCATGGGTTTGCTCTTCTTTCTTTTGGCTTTCATCGGTGTCACATCAGTATTGAGACCAGCAATAGTGTACTCGACATTATCGTCGCGGCAGTCTTGCTCTCTGTACATGCGAGCAATCATGGCACCGTATGAGGCCAATCTGGCAGCAAGAAAACAAACTGATTGCTCACCACCTCGACCGGCACGGCCGCGCCTCTGAACAAATGTTGCAATATCTTCTGGCCACTCGTAAATTTGGACGCGTAGCAACCGGAATTATTAAATTGCATACAAAGATCTTGACCTGTTGAATTTTTCATTTTTGTTCAGACTGCCATGGATATGGATAACGTCCACCTGGGTAGTACTCTTGTCTAGCTTGTCCTCTATTTTCGGCACAAGATCATGTGTTAGCCGTTTAGAGTTGGCAAATAAGAAGGCGGCACCGTCATCTTTCTCAAGAAGGCTCAACAGTTTGCCGAGATGCTTAGTGTACTGCGACGATGTATCCTGCTCCATTGATATGTAATGCTGCTCAAATGCAGATGGAGGAGCCCAAACTCGTGTATCGAGGGGGAATTCAACACAAGTGAGCTTCTCTAGGGTGGAGAGGTTGGAGATTGACAATGTAGCTGTGGTCCCTAAGAAGACAGGACGGCGTGACGCCCCAAACACAGGCCTGAAGAAGAGGTCAGTAGCCTTACGAATTTCGACGCGTAAGGTGGTATGCTTTTCCCATAAATGGATCTCATCGATGGTAACTGATCTAACAACGCCCCTCTTGCATCCACCTACCAAAGCTTTGAGCAGTTCAGGATGATTGACGAGATACTGGGGAGAAATGAAGAGGAACACTGTTGACGTTGTACCACGACGTAGATTGTTGATCATCTCGATGATTCTGCTGAGAGTATTCCTGATTCCCCCAATCTCATCAAGGTTGTAAGCGTCAATGTTACCATAATCATCCAACCCCTCAGAGAATTTCGCTATTTGGTCACCGGTGAGGGCAAGGAGAGGGTGCAATATTATGTCAATCAGATAGGTGATGGTAGCGATGACAAGGAAGCATCCAATAGCAATAGGCGCTGCTAGAGAGGAGCTGTGCCGTGCGATAATTTCCGCCGCGCGTGGGTTCGGAGTTCGGAGGTCAAGACTCAAGGTGGTAGGGACGACCAACGACCACC
>JALLOX010000163.1:0-14969 GCA_036939695.1 Thalassiosira ordinaria | reverse complement strand
ATCACAGAAGCCTCTGATGGCATGGAACAACACCTTATGCATCACACTCTTTCTCAACAACAGGAATCAATCCACCCATTTATCAGCCAGAGCCAGCCCCTAAGACACCTCTTGGCATGGCAAATGGAAAATATCTACTCATATTGATTTGGAAGCTGATTCAACAAAAGATTGAATCTGACAATCGATTTCGATTGTTGACTCATCCACGCCCTCGATACTGAAAAATGAAAATTTCACTCTCAGTACGCTCTCGCTCACATTGGCAACACCAACCATGCACCAAAACACACGCTCTCTCAACACCTGCTCTCCATTTCTCTTTACCTTCTCCCCTACTAATCTACCATCATGGCTCCATCAACTTCTGAACTGCGCCGCCAGTCCTCCAGGCTGCAACGAAGCGCCTCTAGCCGCCGCAAAAGCACTGAAGGATTCTGCCAAAGATATGAAGGATTCTGTGAAAGATATGATGGTAGCGACAACGAAGGGGATGAGAGCAGCTGAGAAAGAGTTGGAGGACGCAACGAAGCGCCTAGCCGCCGCAAAAGCACAGAAGGATGCTGTGAAAGATATGAAGGATTCTGCGAAAGATAGGATGGAAGCGGCAACGAAGGCGATGAGAGCAGTTGAGAAAGAGTTGGAGGAAGCTGAAGAAGAATTCTTGAACAGCGTGAATGAAATGGCAGGTGATGAAGTCGAGAACCCATTCCTTGGCTTATAGCCCAAGTGAAGGCAAGTTTGGAAAGACGTCCTCGTAAATATTCTCAGCGAGTTCCAGGACATTATCTGAATTAGAAGTGAAGAACCCAGAGGAGAGAGTTGAGAAGAGTCATGGGAAACTGTCTGAGGGACAGAGCATTTTCTGCTTTTGATCTCTCCTATCTTGATATGAACAAAGATTGGATCATGTTCAAATCAGTAACTCTTATACATTGTACTCGAGATATGAATATCCATATTAGGTATGACGAATGAAAATAAAAAGAATAACTATTATGGATGAGATCTTTGTGTAGTTAGAGTAGGAGAATGTCATTAATCGACCTCAGTCATTATCAAGAGGTTCAGCTAAGCTTGCCCTTGTATGTAGCCGCGTTGCTGTATTGTGGATAGGTCTTACTTTGCTGCCGTCGTAGCAGGCTATAGGCTTCTGTGCTGTCTTATCATTCTGTTTTTCAGAGCAGGTGACATTTATCAGATGTGCCTTGAGAATCACTGCCAGTGTTGCGGGGTACAGTTACTTATCCGGTGTGCTTTTTGAATATTGCTATCAGGTCTGGGTGTTTACCTCATGACTATCCACTATCTTGAGGACAAATTCACAGCTACTACACTTGGTGGCATGCATTTGTATAGGTTCAAAATCCATATGATGTACATTTTGATCAGTATGAGCATCATGTAGAATCGGTAGTTAAAGGTATTGTGTACTTTATCATGTGTAGACTATGGCAACGAGATAGTCTTGCTACAGGAAGACTCTATCAAAGAGATAAATATTGATTCTGGTTTGTGGCTTGACTTCATTTATACTTAACATAAAAGAGAGTTTTTCTAATGGAATACTTAGTACCTAAAGTGTTGTGTAACATAAGTAATAATCAAGTTCAATGCAGAGCCACTTCGTATTTTGGACTGGAATGCGAGTCCATTCTCTAGCCAGAAATGTGTGTGTACAGATATTGAAGCATCTTTGAGAATGCATAAGATTCGTTTCTTCAAGGACTACAAGAACATAAGGAAAGGCAGCTTTGCTGCAATCATTCGTAGCCAGGGTATGCATGCAATTCAGTTCTTCAAAGACTCCAGCTCTCTGTGCTTACTCTTTGGCCTACTCTTCCTCTTGTTCTCTTCAGACAGAGCTTGATTTGGAGTGGGATCTGTGGGCGGGTTTCTTAGTACAGGCATTCAGAACTTGAAACAGAATAGTGAGCAAGCGATGTCCGAAAAGGATTTGTCAAAATCATCAAACACCTCATCTTCATCTTTTTCAAATGCATCATCAAACTCATCTAACTCAGAGTCATAACCATCGAAAGAACTATCGGACTCAATGGTTATAATATCTGAGTCGTCATCATCACTTTGGTCCGTATAGAGAATGCTGTACAGTTTAAGCCCATAATGCGACGGACCCAAGATCTAACACTAGAGGTGCTATCTTTGGACGATTCCTCTATTTCATCTTTGGAGCACTCCTCAGAGATCAAAGCCAACAACTCTGGAAGCACCTTACTGTGGCGATAACGTTCTAACTCTTCATAAATGCCCCAGCCTTTGGTAGCATACAGGACTGAGAAACTTGAGGCTCTCTCTGACAAGAGTTGCGATTGAGGATATCCAACAGGGCTTCGTAAAGAGATGGTTCTTCATTCCCTTTGCCAACCGTTCGTATGAAGCAGGTGTGGTTTGAATCAGCAATACTATCCAAGCTATTCGTATTGAACGAACAAAGCCTCAGATAATGATTTTCTGCCCACAGAAGACATCATGGTCTCGATTCCAGTCAGGGTAAAAAAAACGAAGGTTGGTGTTTGTCTCCAATGCTTCTGCTAAGTTTGCTGCATCACTATCAGAATCCTTACGCCGACAAGGTCAAGGCGGATACTTCGCAACACACATATAATCGAAAAGTGATGTGTAGCAATGAGAAGATTATCTGTTTGATACATACATCTGAATCTCTTCCAGTCAATGATGATAGTGTGACTTTATCCGGAGACAACTGCTCAATTTAGGCGTTCTACTCTTCACAATATTCATACAAATTAACAGTTACATTTTCCAGAATTGGTATTGTAGCCACAATAGTCGTTGATAGTGAAGAGATATGAGGAGGTCTACTCCGCTGTCAATGTTATGTTGAGTTGAAGAATCCTCTCAAACATGGCCCTCCAAAAAAGCACCAGTGCCTTGAGGACTCATCACTCAATTCACTCAATTCTAATCAATCAAGCTTCATCCCAACAATGGGAATAGCCAACCCATTAATCTCCCCATCCTCCGTACACGATATCCCCTCCCACTCACACGCCGGCAGTGTCTCCGATTTCCATCCCCTACGGTGATGTTCATCCCACGTCTCTCCATTCATCACATCGAAGAACATGCCGAGCATATCCCTCTCGGTCACTACTCGACAGTCCGCGCCCGTGCTTCCCAATTTTATGGTGGTCAATCCAGCGGGACACTTGAGGCAGGGTTGATGGGGTGTGCCGAAGCCGGTTTCCGAAAAATGTCCGAGTCGACATAATTGGGCAGATTGAGTGGTTTTGGTTGTTTTGATTGTGGTGGTTTGTGTGACGGTGGCAGTTGTGGTGCGTCCTCCTCCTCCTCCTCCCTCGTCCTTTTTGCCATCTGTCCGATATCCCTTGGCAGTATCACTTCCAGCATCTTTCTTCTTGCCACTACTATCGGAAGAAGGAGCACTGACAGTACTACTCTCCCTGACATCTGCCACTTGTCCATTGATCTTTAATGAACCACCGGCATTATTATTCACCAGTGCTGCCAAGTCTGCGGGCAGATCAATCTTCAATTCCAGCTTTTGCGTCGTCACCTGCCCTCCAGAAGCACCGTCTACTTTACTCTTTTCCTCCAACAATTTATTCACCTGATGGGCAAAGAATTACACATCAGAGGTTAAAACTACCATATATGAATTTTACCTCGGATTCTTCACACAAGACATAATCAAATGGACAAGGATTGTGAGCACTGCAAATATGTGGCAAGGTATACTTGTGCACCCTTAATCAGAGAGCAATAATGATAATTGGTCTTGCACAGTAATCGAGTTTGATTCATTTTTTTGCTAGGAGCTTCTCCCGACTGGGCAATTTGTATACTATTCTGGCAACAGTCTCATACGAATGCAACATTAAAAATCTATTTACATCTGATTTACATATATTTACGTACCTGAGCAGCAACATGATTCTGAAGCCGTTCCCTCAAAGCCTCGGTGGTTTTGATGGCGTCCTCCACCGCCTCCTTGGCCGCGGCAATGTCCCGGGCGAGTTCTGCGGCGGCTTGGGCTCGTTCCGCCGGGGTTAGTTCTGCGGCGGCTTGGACTCGTTCGGCCTTGGTTAGTTCTCTGTCGTCGTCTGAGGAGTCTGCGAATGCTACCACCGAGGAGTCTGCAGATGCTACCACCGTGATGGCGAGGAGGATCCAGCAGCATTGGATGATTAGGAGGAGAGTGAGGCGTGTTAGTTTCCCCATCATACCTATGTCGATGTTGATTGAGGAGAGACGTCGTTCAAGTTCAAGGCTGCAGGGTCGGTCGTTGGTCGTTTGATTGATTTTTGATTTTGTGAGATAGAAACGGAATTGATGGGATTGCGGGGGATATCGGGGGAATCTCCTTTTCGGGGGGTACTCTACATTCTACACAACGGCCTTTTGAGTCACGAGTTGTTGCCATTATCCTTACCTCTCTAGATATTTAATATGATGACTCATGTCACGTTCTTGCCTTCTCCTTCCGAAATACTTCCGTCTTAGAGGGCAGAGGGTAAACTCTCTTTTATCGGTGCACATCAATGAGGTCCGAGGTCCGAGAGGCGAGAGGTCCCTCGTTCTTCATTCATTCATCCTTCACCTTCACCTGGCAACTGCTGGTGCTGGCAAAGCAGAAGAGGCAAAGCTTTTGGCTTTGGCTTCTTTTTGGCCGCCTCTTTGGATAGGGAGAACTTTCATTTGCGGCAGGTTATCGATTCATAGACATATCTTGTGGCAGCTTGCGGTAATCATGGCGGTTCTCCAACTTTCAATTCCCGGACCATCCGGATCGGCATCGGCTTTGGCACCAGCAACGGCAACGACACCAGCAACAGCGGCGGCTGTCAATGGACCAGTAGCAGACACAATCACTCCAACTCCATCAAGGGAAAGTCCAGTACGAAGTATCGGTGGTAATTCGATCAACTTCTCCACGACTCCGGTAACATCCAATCTGGCTCCGGGTGCATTTTTCAATGCTCGTAATGCTGCTGCTGCTGCCATTGCTTCTAGCAATGTTAGGGGTGGATTACCCTTGTATGGTGGCAATGTTGCGGATGGATCGTATCAGACTACATCGAATAGTATGATGGTGCATCAGCAGCAACAAAGGCCAGCTTCATTTTTACCTGTGCAATCTATGAATGGTGGTAGCGTGACACTCGCAGGAATAGCTTCACAGCAGGTAAACAATGCTGTTTTGGGAAATATTAGCAATAACCCTCCATGGATAAGCAGAGCCGCCTCTCCAGGGATTCAAGGAGCTGTGCATCAAGGGAGGATAACAAGCACTTCACAATCTGCCAATTTTTTGGGAAATGTTACAGTTGGGGGTACACTAGCCAATCCTCTAGGAACTGTGACAGTTGGTGGACCTACAGCCATCGGCAATAATAATATGGGTACAGGTTATGGAAGCAGGAATAGATTATTGGCTGTGAATTCTGCCCAGTTGCCTGCCAATGCATTGGGAACCGTTACAATTGGCGGCGGTGGCAGTATGGCCATGCCAAATACAACCTATGAGCATAACTTGGGTGCATTTGGAAATAGAGCCAGATTAGCAAACAATACTCTTCAGCCTACAGCTAACAATCATATGCTAGGTCCTGTAACTGTGAGTGGTGGGGCTGGAAGACCCGGATTAACAACAGACGGAGGAGGGGGCTCTTCGTTTGCAAATCGGAGCAGCAGATTGGTGGCTGGCGGTGGTGCAGGAGCTATGACACGACCTCCACTGTTGCCCGTGGGTTCTACTTCATCACTATTGGCCAGGAGAGAAATGGGCCCTCCTACAAAGGAACAAAACTTCATGCAGCACCTTGGTAGCAATTCGATGAGAGGCTTGCCATCGACACCTGGTGGGAACAAGATGGGAATCAACGGTTCAGTAATGGCCGGCGTTCCAAACCAGACTACCATGGTGGATTATGAAGATTACAAACATGGGACCGATGGGGAGTTTGGTGGCACGGATTCTCCTACGCTCATTCCCGAGGTGGCACTGACAACTGGCCTCGTCACTCTCAGCATTCACGAGGCATTAACGTTTGATGGGACTGAGTTGGCGCTCCATCTTGACGTATTTTCCAAGGGCAGTAAAAATGTCAATGGAAAGGGCAAGGTAGATGGAAAGAAGGATGATGCGACAAATGCTTCCATGAGTTATAGCCTTCAGCCTGGAGATCTAGTGGAGATTCGTGTGTGGAGCCCTCGTCCTGGAATGGCTGCTGAGGCTGCTGCATTGTCACAGGACAGCACCAAACGCGGTTCGGTGGCAAAATCCAATTCCAAAGCAACGCGGCCATCTACCCTTCATTCTCGAAACACGTCGCTGGCAATAGTTTCTTCCTCAATAAGCAACACTTCGATGCTGACAACCACACCCCGTACAACTTTGAGTGTACCCAAGGTAGTGGGAGGAGACAATCTATTATCCACTCCTTCACTGGGAGGTAGTCCTAGCAGCGCTTCAGCTTCAGAAGCTGGCGGGAGACTTTTTGGGGAAAATCTGCTTGAGATGGCAACGCCGAAGGATCAACAAGAAACCTCTGCAGCCATGGGGTCTAATATTTCGTCAGTGTTCTCGGGAGCCTCAAACCTGTTTCGAAAGATATCAGCGGCTCCACCGATAGACTCTGGAGCCCCGCCACCTCCACCAATGCCACCGGGAGGTACTGGCGAGGAAAACGTGGCCGCCTCCATGATTTCTCACAGCTGGGATAGCTCTTCGACAACAGCGGGAGGTGCCACAAATATGCACAGCCGCGATTCATCTCTCCTGACGACAAGTACCAGCTGGATGAATGCCCTTCATAGTAGTAGGAGCCTTGACCAGGAAACCACACCCCAGATATCACCATCGACAACAGCTGCAATGGANCCTTCATAGTAGTAGGAGCCTTGACCAGGAAACCACACCCCAGATATCACCATCGACAACAGCTGCAATGGAACCCGTTGCAGAGGGGCAGCCACAGCCACATCCTCTTCTCACAACTACTAATCTGTCACAGCTACCAGAATTAACTCAGGTTTTGCCCATGCGACGGGATGGTTCATCACTGATGGCAATTTCCTCTACGGCTTCGACAGCATCGTCGGGGCCTACTGCGCAACAGCAACCTCCTCACCCCTTTGCCTTGGGTTCCGGAACATCGACACCATCCACGTCTCGCCCTTCCTCTCCCAAGAACCAACAACAAAATAATACTCCTACAACAACTCCACCAACAACCTCCTTGCCCCGATTAAGCATTGCCAGTCATAGTAAAAATCCTTCAGCGTCTTCAGTATCATCACAAAGACCGCCGCCTGCAGCAGCAGTACATACTAGAGACTCTTCCAAGGAGGTCAGCATCACCAGCAGCCCGGCGAGACAGACTGCAGGAAGCCTTGTCGACTTCTCTTTGAACTCTGTCGAGGACAAAATTGCTTTGCCCTCTGTGCCAGATATTACTTCCAATACTGCGGACTCGACAACAATCAACGATCAGCGACAGAGGGCGTCCACTGCCGATACTGCTCCTGCGGTGTCGAGTAGTCAAGTAGATCCCATTCCTGCCTCCTCATCTCATCACACTCGCAACAATTCCATTGCACTCACAGGGGCATTATCTTCTGCCTCAAATGGTCACAACTTGGTCCCTCCTATGCACAATAATCGACGATATCGTGGCACTGCTTCGGAATCCCTATTGACGGGGTCCAGCTCACAAAGGGGGGCCACTTCAACCAGCAATAATGGTGATGATGCCAACACCGCCACAGACATCAATGATATATTGTATCAAACGCACCTAGTTCGAGTCTCTTTCGTCATGCCAATCTCAGAAGGGAGCCTCACGAGTATCAAGAGTGGAGCCAGAACACAGGTGTCTCTGCTGAGGCAGGTCGCTGACCTGTATGCTATCACCGCCTATGACACCGTCACTGTCACCCAAATCACACGCTCGAGAGCTCCATTTGTGCGCCGGGCTGTCTCCGCCGACTTCTTGACTATATCCTTCAAAGATCAGTTTGTCAGCAGGGGCGATGTAAGAGCATTTCTTGTTGTTTGGTGCTGATATTGCCTGTGGTTGTTGCTGCTACATTTTTAGATCTGCTCGGGGGTTCTTTTGTAGAGTTGTCATTTTTTGACATAAGACACATCGCCAGAATCAATTGCTTGTGTGGAGATTGAATCTGATATTGCCACTAGTCTCTCCGCGTATTGCATCAATCAAACAACCTGTTATCTCTCTGTTGAAGACTCATTCCTCTTTTTTCATTGACTTTTTTCCCAGATGTACAACTTCCAAAAGTCATTCGTGAACTCATGGGTATACGAAGGTAAACGTTTGTCATTCAATGGCATAAGAACAAATACCAAAGTTATTCGACATGGGGATCACGTGATTAGGAGCGGATTGATAAGTGAGGACACCAAGCTGACTTTCCGTAGTAGGAGCGCACGGATTATTTGGCTGGTGCAGATGAGCTCGGGTGAGTAAAATATCTCTGAGAATCCATCTTCTTCATTCTTGTTTCAC
Source organism: Thalassiosira ordinaria (assembly GCA_036939695.1). NCBI lineage: Eukaryota > Bacillariophyta > Thalassiosirophyceae > Thalassiosirales > Thalassiosiraceae > Thalassiosira > Thalassiosira ordinaria. The sequence continues at coordinate 6,432 of JALLOX010000163.1, read as the reverse complement.
TTTGCCACATATCATATGCACCATCGTTGACAAGAACACATCTGCTATGCCTGTTTCACTTGTTTCTTTGTCAAACATTCATCATTTAATCATTGTTTGACATGATCACATCACCGGCTTTTATGATATGAAAATCTTTTTGTAGAAATGTGGGACTTTGCCTCGCCCTACGAGGCCGCCGGAAACCAGAAGAGCCAAGGAGAGTCCTCGTGTAAAATTTACTTTGATAAATTTGTCGACTTTGTTCGCCGCTTGTTTCACAAATGGAAGAAGCTGCAGGTAAGTATATGTGATCCCCATGTTTGAATCATTGTCACTTGAGCATTTTTATCTAATCCTTCCTTCCATTGAAAATATACCCAAATTCCGCTATACCAAGCTGACACATAATCTCACAGTGGTGTTCTTCAGCCGGACGTATATTCGTCACCATGATGGTGAACATAAGGAAGAAAAAACCTCATCATCAGCTATACGTGATCGTTCAGCCTCTGCTGTACATGTGGATTCCGATGGAAGGATGTTTGAGGACCACTACAAAATCGTGATAGAGAATGAGACAAATGCGGACTACGACTCTCTGATCCATCGGATGAAGCAGGAGTTCATCAGGTATCCAAAGTTGGTGAGGTGGGACTTGACAACGGGCAACGAACGTACCCCCTCGACAGCATCGCAGGGGAACGTTTTGGAAGCCATCAACATAACATTAAACTTGCTACATCTCCACTATATTGATCGAGACTTGCACCGGACTGGGAACAGGTAAATGCGAAAGAAGCGTGCGTTTTACTATCGTAACTGGCCTGGCACTAACAGTATGTATTTATCTCGGTATATCCATTGAAAAACAGTGTTGTCATTATTACTGCAGGAAATGGAGGTAAAGAAAATTGTCTTAATTGTTATACTACTGTAAGTGGCACTAACAGTTTGTATTTATCTTGGATCATCATTAGTATTTGAAATAGAAAAGAACCTTGCTGGCATCACGAAGCAACGAATGATGGACAATGGGATTGGTTCAGACATGTTGTCATTAGGCTTGCCCCCGCTGCATGTGGCGCCCTTCTTTCTTTTCAAAGAGAAGGGCACGTCAAAGAGTGCTGAGGAGATCCAGGGCTTTGATGATTGGAAGACGTACTTTGAGGTTCCACATTGGATGAATCTCTCATTCGTTGATTATGACTATGAAGAGGAGACAATGTTATACAAGGAACACCTAAATGATGGTGAGAAATGAATATTACGAATCTCATCGCTGTCGTGACTTTTGTCTCTCTCTCATATTATCTTTGTGATCCAGATGATACATTTGCAGATGCAGCACTAAGAGAAAACGAAACCATCTCTCAGACATGGAATGCATCAAATGGTTTTATGAAGAGAGGCTCGCCCGATTCATTTGTTGCGCCGGAAATTCAGCCCACCGTCTCAGCAAATCTGTCGAGACAGCGATACAAACACTTGATTTCTGACAGGGGATTTGAAGATATTCTTCAGGCATGCCGACCACGGAGTCGTGGCGAATACGGGTCTGGCCTTCCAACATCTCTCACAATACTTCTAAAGAGAACAAAAGGCAGTGTGTCAGACCGGCATCTTCGCAAGGCAAGTCTGGATCGAGTCTCATCCACTCGCACCCAGCATGGCCGATCTCTTGGTGATGTTGGATGCTTAACACCTCAACGTGCAGCGAATGTGTCAAGAAGATACCTCGAGTGGGGTGCAGTCAATTTTGATGACTTTGCACATAAAAGATTGAACAGCTCACAACAAACATTAAATGGGAGCTTTTCAGAATCTCAATCAAGTCCATCTTCGAGTTTCACTAGTCGAGGGAGCTTCAAGTTTCCTTCTCAGCTATTTGGTGTCTCTCATCTGCAATCAACTATATCACTGGAGGGAGGAGGGCAATCTTTATCAAGTGGGGGAGGAGATACACACTTTTCAATGCTCAAGAAACGTATCAGTGATGGCTCTATGACAATTGACAACGAAGAGACACATAAGGAGGCTCCTGAAATTTTATCATTAGAAAAAGGTCACACGACTCTTTCAGCTATCCAGATTTTGATGACTGATCATGACAACAACACCTTCTCCAGGACCCCGAAAACTCACCGTGCTAATAATAGCATCATTTCGCAGAATCACATTGAAGATACTCTCAAAAATAGTATCAATGAACCATTCTGTCCGGGAAGCCCCATGCATGAGGGAAGGGGGATTCTCCGAACTCAATCTGCTATGCTACCAGCAGGTGGAATAGAAGCGGCTTTAGTGCAGTATGATGGCACAAGGCAAAGGAAGGAGGATACGGTTCCGAGAGGAACAGTTGCTGTAGAAGTTTCAGATGAAGCAGCTGGGCGTTCTGCATTGGCCGTGTCTCCTTTGAGCATAGGCATGCCATACAGTCTCGACAGGCGCAATGAAGGGCTCCGCCCAAGTGTCATGAGACTCGTTGCACCAGATGCCATTCCTCTTGCTTCCAGACTAGGCAGTGCTGCAGATGGCTTTTTACCTTCCGAGTTTCAACGAAAGAATTCCTTCTTTTTGAATCACAACAAGGCACACAATCAAAACACGAAAGAAGTCAGGCGAGGTGACCGCCATCACCAACGTGGCAAATCAATAGAAAATGGAAGGAAACAAAATTCACATCAACTTAATACCGAGGTTGGCGATGCTGGGGATCCTCGTCCAAATGCAAAGGCCGTATCTCCACAACGTGGCAAGAATAAGAAACACCATAGTCGAAAGCATCACCATCACCAATCATATCGTCAACGTAGGAAACATTGGGTATTGAACCCGTTCAGACAGGAGGACGAGGATGAAGTCTTGGCTCGCTGGTAGGTTTAGGAATGTTATCATTTGTCTTTTTAGCTAATTGTGTTGTGCCTAACGGTTTATCACAACATTCAACATGACGGAAAAGGAACCATAACCGGCGAAGATGGTCTCACGTATTTCCTTTGGGAGAGGATGAATTTAAGCGACATGCAGGTCCCAACTGGAGGAGGTGAGATGAATTTCTCGTTGGACAGCTTTACATCTCAATTCAATTGTACTAATCTTGTGGCTTCACTACCAAACTAAAGTCTCTGTCAACCAGCAATCTGTGAGTAATTTGCTTCTTGACTATGATTTACAACTTGAGCGACTCGTGATTCAACAACTAATCTCCTCACATTTACATTTATATCTAAGTGCCAATGACGATTGACTTTCACCCTTCTCCGCAAGATTTGGAAGATCAAAAAAAGTTCTCTGTGAAGCAGTACTCCGTGACCCTGCCGCCAATGGATGAAACTTATTACAAGAGTCACGCAGAGTTGCTTGATGACCTCCTAATTCAGCGGATGCGGCAGGACTTTCAAATTGTCCCTCGTAACATTATTCAACAGAATCCTCGCCGTGATGTTGCAGACAACCAGCTGGAGGCTACGTTGAGCATGGGACACAAGATTCAACGGTGAGTGGCTGATGCGCAACAATGCAATAAGATTTATTTCTCAAAACGCAAATTATCATGTAGCGATAGAATAATAACACCCCCTTTGAAACTTATTCCTTTTTCAATATCCAAAGACTCTCCTACAACACCAGTACCGACTCTGTTGATGTCATTCAGTATTATGCTAAATTTGCAGAGGATGAAACTCCACAAACATACCGCTACCATCTTTGGTCAGCTTTGAGGCAGGTGTGTCTAAAGAACATTTTTATGGATCTTTCTTTATTTGATTGCTCATGCTGGTTCATGCAATCATGTTGCTTTTAGGATTATGTGAGCGTTTTTCAGACAGTGAGTGTATCATAAAATTCATGCATTGCAACCCAGTGCACTGTCAAGTCTCACTGTGTTTTTCATTGTCTCTATGTTATCTTCTATGTATCATCTCTATCAAGTTTACAAAATACACTCTCCCATATAAATGGAATGAATTGGACATGCTAATTTCTGGAGATACAGTCACAACCATACAAGAAGGCATGAGGTACCCGCGAATAAGTTTTGTCATAATCCCGGACCCAATTGTTGATTCGCATGGAGAAAAGCAGTACCTGGACAAATTTCAACGTCTGGTTGAGTACTTTAGCAAACTCACGCCTAAAGGTGACTCAAAAAATGTTAGTATTGAAATACATACTAGCAATGATTCCGCTCCTCAAGCAAGCGCCATTGACAAGCGCTTTGTTGTAGACCTCAGAAAGAAACGAGATGATAAATACGAGTGGATGGAGCTAGTCCATGATTCTAATTGTGACACTCGCCGTACTTTTCGTATGACCCTTCAGTGGCTTGTTGCTGTGGCAAGCAAAATTGATCAACAAGCTCAACTTCTACATAGGCGGTGTTCTCAGTATGGCCTTAAGCTGGTTAGTGTGCCGCACTTTTCATGCCTTCGATCTTGCTTCATGAACCCGGTAAGATGGATACATGCTATAATTTCATTCTACCCATAAGACTGCTGTCTGTCTTTCCTCACCTTTTTGTTTCCTAGTTTGCGGTGCCTATCAAAAAAGAAATCCGGAACAAGACTTGTGTGGATACTATTGAGAATGCTTTGACGAATGAATTCAACTTTGTTTATGATGGTAGCCACATGTCAGACCCAAATGAGATTGATTCCCTAGATGGATTTGATTTCGTTGTGAACAAATGGTCAATGAAGAAAAGGAAGAAATTTGTACCAGCACGGCAATACCTCCATAGAAATGGAGTACTCTTCACAAGAATTCTTCGAGACACAAGAGGCAGAGCCATTCTTATAATATACCTAAATCAAAGGCACATTGCGGGTGATGAGCAACTACTCAATTGTGCCCGGACGGTCTTTAATGCCCTCGAAAAGTATATTGCAAAAGTGTGCAAAGAGTCTGGATGCGATTCACAATAGTTGTAACTTGGCTTATAAAGGTAGAGAAAGTTACAAGGACATTTTGTTTATCTCGCTTAATTCTGCATATTTACATTAATCTTTACCCCTATCATATCTCTCGCCAGACCCGTATTAGACCCGAAGAAGATGAGATGCAATCACATTATGCTAATATCTAATCCATCCCAACTGTGTTCAATCTTTTAAATCCATGTAACCTAGTGCAATCTTTTGTGCTCGATTACGGGACCAGCCTGAGCTCAACCCGCTGATAAGAGAGAGGTCTTTGCTGTTGTCTTGGTGTTGATGTTCAAGAATTAGATCAGTATGGGCTTGTTTCATTTCCATTGAACGCACGAGCAAATCTTGAGAAAGAAACAACTCAATGCCAACACAGTTGTGTAGGTCGTCAGTAGTGATATTCTCATCTGGCGTGGTTGAGATCTTCCTTCTCATTCTTTGAACATCACGTATCATCACCTGCCTGAAGCGATCGTGATCTTCTCGGGAGTATGATTTCAGTTCAGTCCTGCAGTTGGAAATGGATATCAGTTCTGAATACTGTGAAAACTTCACTTCGCGCCGTCCTTGATTTGACGAAGACATGGTATTGTGTTATTGATTACAACGGAGAAAGACTGTTAGTTTTAAAGCAATGGAAAGTGATTACTCAAGTAGGCAGTGTCAATAGCAATATTATTATGACAAGAATTGCTTGAGAGTGTTCGAGTTTGAGATGAGTTTATTGAGGCTTATTGTTTCAGTAGGACAAAAAATATTGGAGAGACCGATACCATAGATTCGAGATCTTCCTGGATCTTTTGTTGTTTCTTGGCTGGCTGCTGCGCTGGATTCGCATTTTAATCATAATATTAGATCCCAGCGACACAGCAATCCGAGGTGAGCTTGCTTAGTGAGCGAGAGCTCCATGACAATAATCCTGTAAAATAATTTTTGTCATCTTCTTACTTCTTATCCCTTTTGGAGGGCATTTTGGGGTTTTGAAAGGCATACTATCTAAAATATTCCCTTGTCCTTTTTCTTTTCCCGGGGATTCTGGGGGGCAAGCCCCCCAGAAATGAATGCGAACCTCTCAACTGCCGTGTCTCGATCTCTATGTACATACATATTATGTTGTAGTTAAATAAGCCTGCCTGATAGCTCACAGCGACATTGATACATAAAAGAGCTGCGCGCGGTGCGTGAATGGGTGTCCTCTGGATAGGAATCGTATCTAATATGCAAATAAAATTAGTAATAGGTAGTATTAGTAGTCATTAGTAGGTTTCTTTTTCTGCAATTCCCAGCGACATAAAACAACAACACTATGAGTATATGTACTATGTAAAAGGGAGATACAGCTCACAGCGACATTGCCCATGACGTCATATGTCTATCTATGAGTCTCTCGGACTAACTCTCTAGAATCCCGGATTATTGAGATCACAGAGGCGTCGCGTCACTAAATAATAAAATGAGGCCTGAGAACATTACAGTTTGAAAAAGCAGATATGGCCATTTCTGGTACATACCAGACTGATTA
>JALLOX010000162.1:0-14647 GCA_036939695.1 Thalassiosira ordinaria | reverse complement strand
TTTGTTGCCAATTTTGTCGATCCATTTTCCTGGGGGGTTTAGGGGGCAAGCCCCCCAATAAAGAATGCAAACCTGCAACTGCTGTGTCCTCAATAAAGATAAAGAATGCGAACCTTGCAACTGCTGTGTCCTCAATGACAACACGCCTGCACACAGGACACAGGCAGCGCAATCAACATCAAAGGTAACTTCACAATGAGAGGGATGAGAGGGCAATTCTTGGCAGCCGGATTGCTAAACGTGGCGGCCCTATCCGCTCTGTTTATCAGCAGCATTGGCTGGAAGTGCGAGAAGGGATATCATGAAGCTTCGCTTAGATACATGACTGATGCACCGTTGGAGTGGAGTCAACCTATCAACGACGAAGCCAAAACCAATGACGAGTCTGCTTATGACGATGGAGATTACGAATATTACGACAGCGAAGGAATATTACCAAGAGAGACCGATGAAAAAACTGTCGAAGGAGACTTCACCCCATCATACCTACAATGGGATGCGACAAAGCCGGAACGGCCTCCAAACTGGTCGTTCGAAACGCCAAGATTTTGCGATGACATTAATGACTTTGACAGCTCCTCCCGTGGGGAACAAAAGATCATAGTTCATTATCATATGCAACATAACGCGGGGACTGATTTCTTCCTGTTTGCGAAGCAATTCACGCCCTGTGCCACTCGAGCTTGTTGGCAGGAAGCCAAGCATTGCTTGGTCTCGTACAATGAGGAAGTGGAGGCAGAGAATATACGACAAAATTATGAACAGCATGGTGTTCAATACGTCTCGTATGAGGTGCAGCTTCCGCCTCGCTTTCCGTTGCCTTTTGTCAGTGAGACGGCTCGTCGGGGCCTCTTTTTCACAACTATAGTTCGTGATCCCTTCAGGGTGAGTAAATCCATGTATGAAATATGTATTTGCTAGCGTCATCCTGTTTCTCATGGAGTTTATTTTGACAATCAAAACATCATACCGACAGCGCTTTTTGACTTATAAAAGAAGAACCGCAAAGCATAAAGGTAATGGTTATGAGCCACATTTTTGGATGGATTTCCAAGGCAAACAAGGTCCATACGCTGGAGATAACTTGAATGCGAGGTGGCTATCAGGGGCGCAAGGGAGCATCAGTGCTGATCAGGTGAATATTGCCAAATGCCGTTTGCAGCTATTTGATTTGGTGATTGCAGATAAGCTCTATGATTTTGCAGTGGAGAAGGTCATGTGTCCACTCAACAACTGGGAGGGTACCAAATTTTGTACCGGTGTGGTAGAAAACAAAGAGCACCAATCATCAAAATCGAACCCGTTGAACAGCACTGACCCCTTATTGATCGGTGCTTGGGTAGAAAGGCTTCGTCCCAGCTTTGAGATTTATGACTATGCCAGATTACTGAGCTGGAGGCAGCTAAAGGAACGGGGTGTGGAAGATTTGCCTGAGCTGTCATCACTACCAAGTTACTATGAAACTCTTGCCAAGTATACAAAAAAGGATTTGGAGAATATATCTGATGAGACTCTCAGAAAGACTCCACTTGTCAGCTTGGAGAATGAAAAACATTTCCATCCTCCAGTCGAATTTTGTAATCATATGAAAGAAATTTGGACTACCAATCCAGATGGTGAGTTGAATAAAAGTGTCACCGGTTGCACCCGCAAAATTGCATAGAGTATGTTTTTGACTCATTACTTTCATTCCACTATCGCAATTTTTTTGACATGGACATTCAATGAATAACAGAGATACCCGATGTCTTTGGCATTGGTGCAATAAAAAATGGGGTGATTCCCAAAATACCTCAGAAGGACAAAGAGGTGTGATATCACGGGCGTCAGATAGATGTCAACAAAAGCCAAGTTTGCTCTTCTGAGATTGGTTCCTGACCGGCCGAGTAATGATGTTTCTTGTCACAGGATTTTCCTACCTATCATCTCTCCCTCAATTATTTCTAGTATAAGATTGAATTGGGCTAGCATTGTAGACTACCGCTAAAAATTACTCAGCGAGGTGCTTTTGCATGGGGCAAACTTTATTCTTGTTCCATTGCAAAAGGAAGCCAAGAGTGAGGTTATGTTTCAGATTGCAGAGATTCATTATAGTCTTAGCTTTTACTAAGTATTGCAGGAGCCTCCCTACTGAAAACTGAATACTCAATAGCAGCAATTCCTGATCTCCCTTTGAATAATGGTTAGCTCACACGATAAACTCCAACAACACTAATGCAGCCGAGTGAAACAATGGCAGGCCCTCACTAGCATTTGTGTCCTCATAGCTCGCCTGCTTTGCTGGTTTCTTGACAGTATCTCCTGACTCCTTTAACAGGTTTGATTCAGTATTTCCAGAAGCATTTCCAAATGGACATCCAGCGCAGCCTTTGCAACACTGCTTCTTTCCCTTTTAAGAAACCAATACTTCTGTTTTGCAAGGGTTTAGTTATCCAGATCAGTGTGAGTCAGGTTCAACAAGCATGAGTATACTCAAACTGGAACAAAACATCCCTTTTCCATCAAACCTACCATTCGCAGCAGCTGGTAGGAATTCATTCTTGGAATGTAAGTGAGAAGAGTTCTTCAGTACAGAAGACTTGGAGTTTGTCGCAAATGCCTCTACCGAAACTAACAGCGATTGATACAAGGCGGCAACAGTGACAACGATTTTTGTACCTAGATGCCTTCATGATTGAAATTTATGATAGTCAAGATATTTTTGCTATTGAGAAGTAGTATCCCTTGATATCTCACATGGTGGGATTTATTAGTTCTCTCTAATGCACAAAGATCTCTTTTTGTCACTGTTATACATACAGTATCTCTAGAAGATGATACCATGCTTGAGCATGCTGGAGCATGCTGCTTCATTGCTTCATCATTGTAGGTAGTTATGTCTCCTATTAGACCCACCCCATTACTTTGTGTTCAAAAAATTGTATCAAAAATAGAGGTGAGAAAAGAAGAGAAGGCATCAATTCATATTGGCACGAGTTCAGACCCGATTTGGCGCGTGTCATCTTAATCTGCATCCCCTTCTGCATGCTTACTTTTTGCTGTGTTCTCAGAGGTTCTCTGTTCTTTTTGCTTGTGAGTCGAGTTGGCTCTCGTATCGTTGGCTATCAAAAAAGTGAGCCATCTGTAGGAGCGACATCATCGTCACCTGTGACGTCACAGTATCTTCAAATAGTATCTTTTATGTACAGATTCCTACGGAAGATGTTCGTATGGTGCGTGGCATTTGAATTTTCCAGGATCTTCCCAAAAATCTTCGGCCGCGGAGGCGAGGTTTTGGCCACACGACGGGGAAACCATGGCAACAACGCCGCCCATAGGCGATCCGTCCTCTCCACAACCTCTTCACAATAATTGATATTACTACATCTTCACCATGGCTCGTCCAGCCAAGTCACTCCTCGCCCTATGGGCGGCTGCAGCTCTCTCCAATAGCGTCTACGCATTCACGCCCATCAACCGACGAGCATCGGCTTCACGCATCGTATCCTCTCCGCCCAAAATCACAACCACAACGTCGCTAAACCTCCAAGATCCTGAGCCGGGGACAAAGCTTGTCTCCAACCGTAAAGAGATCGCATTCGATGGCACGCGATTCTTCGAGACCGGTTTGGAAGATGAGGACTGCATCCCCGCCCAGGAATTCTGCCTTGTTGATCCGGACACATCGCAACCCATTCGTCTCACTGTCGAGGAAAAGGAGCGCATGTTCCTCGATGCATTGCAGAGTTATTACGTCAGTGGACGACAGGTCATGGATGATGCCCAGTTTGACTCTTTGAAAGAGGACCTGGCATGGAATGGAAGTGAGGTTGTGAATCTAAACAGGAAGGAGATCATGTACTTGGAGGCAATGCAAGCTTACATGAAGGGAGAGCCAATTATCGCAGATGCAGAATTTGATCAGTTGAGGGATGACTTGAGAGAAGAGGGCAGCAGTATTGCTGTTAGCAAGGAGCCCAAATGTTACATTGAGGTGAGTTTGTGATTGTATTGCATTTATTGTGTGTGCATCATACACCATGTGAAATGAACTGCACTCCCAGCAGTAGTCATTGTGGTTGATGCCAGTGGCTTACTGCTCTTTTTTGACTATTTTGTGTACAATGTTATGCTAACTTCTGTGACTTCAATCGTGCATATGATGTGATGGAATGCTCCACTGTTGCATTTCTGTGATCAATATTTTTCAGACTGGAATATGCACAGTGACATTCCAAAAGGATAACTTCCGCAACAATCTCCTGTATCTTCCTGCCATCTCCATCATCGGCCTTCTCTGGCTTGGCATTGGTTATGAAATCGTTGGTGGCCGCATCAACCCCCTTGTCCTTGGAGCATTTGGTGCCCCTGTAATAGGCACTGCTGCCAAGGCTATCACAGACAACCTCATCTTTCCTAATAACATGGTAGCATATGGCCCATGTCCGACTTGTGAGGCTGAGAATAGAATCTACTTTGGTGACATTCTGGGAGTGGAGGGGTTTGACAAGGAAGGAAAGGTGAAGTGCACGAACTGTAAGACGGATATCATTGTGCAGAAGAGAAGTTTGAGGGCGAACACTCTGCCCAAGTAGGACATACACTACTTATGTTTTTGAATGGTGAATCATTGTTTATGCCACCATAGTTCAGTTGGCTGGGGCTTCTTCAAAAATACTGCAGTTGCATTGAAGATGAAACAACCAGTACAAAGTATTGTTTGACTGGTTAAAGTCAGGAGTGCGCAAGAAGCTTAGTTTCTAACATATGAAACAGATGTTTTCATTTCATGCAATGATTGAAATGATGGAGATTCAACTATTACCCAACTCTCTCCTTCTGTCTATCAGGGCAACTCAAGGTCTTCTGCATTGGATATACAATACAATATTTATTGTATATGTCAACGTCATGCTCCTCTGAACTCGTTAGTTATATCTAGAGACCCACTGTTATCTCAACTTTGTGTCCCATTTGACTGCAAGTCTCCATCTCGCACCCCGCCACTCCCTCTGGCCACTTTACATGCAGAGTTAAACCGCAGCAATCTCTTTAGCATTATGCGCATTGAAGAGCTATCAATGACGGAGTTTCAACTTATACCCAACTCTCTATTTCTGTCCCTCAGGACGACTCAAGGTCCTCTGCATTGGACAATACAATGCAATAGTTATTGTAGATGCCAATGCCATGCTCCTTTGAACTCTCTAGAGGTGGATCTAGAGACTATCATCTCAACTTTGTGTCCGGTCTGACTCCAAATCTCTCGCACCCCCGCACCCCCGCACCCCATCACTCTCTCAGGCCATTTTACCTGTAGAGTTAAGGCAATGCAATGTCTGTGTCATCGAGGCCATTATTTGAGCACTGTGTTCATGATTTCATATCGTAGCTTACCTTTGTGTTGTAGGTATGAATGAAGGAGATAGACAGCAAAAGGAGCTGAGTTCGCAGAGAAGATATGCTCTGTTTGGAGCTAAGGGGGGAGATCATAATAACCCTAGGGGATAAATTGAGGATCCTGTCAACACCTGAAATACATTAAAAAATGTTCGCCCTCCAAGAAACATACATATTATTACTCTCAAAGGGTCTTGAGTTTATGTAAGATATGAGAGAAATCAAAGCGATATAAAAATACAGTACCTATGGGTACAGTCTCTACATCTATGTCGAAAAGACACCCAGGTACCGTGCCACGAAAAATCACACAGTGGGCACGGAGCAGGTCAGGTAGGGGAGGCAGACCATGAGCGCCGCCGCCAATACCCCACTCCAACCCTCCAGTCAAACCACCCTCAAGAATGGCAGATCTGCTACTCTCCCCCCCAACATCTCGACCTCTAAACCCCCACAATATATGACGATGAATGGAAATAAGCCTGATCCAAAAGAGCATTCCATGCTAGGCCATTCATCATCGACGACGAGCAATGCCCCGCGCCACTCATCCTCGGCAGCAGCTGCAACTGCAGCAACCATTAATACTGACACGGTAAAGCAACGGCATCGGCATCATGGCCATCACTCAAAGGAGAAATCTTCGAATGCCAATAATAATGTTTCGAATAATCATTCTGTGGGGTTATCGGGAGGGTCCCCCGCCGACAATGATGCTGCGTATTGCACGGAGATTGCAAGACGGTCCGTGGCACGAGCGGCATTGCATTTGGGAATGGAGGGGATGGAGGGTGAGGCGTTGGATGTTTTAGGGAGCGTGTTGTTGGGTTACATGGATATGGTGCGTTGAAAAATAAATCATTTGCTCAATTTGTGTCGATATTATTCAAGTGAATGAATTTTACACACATCTTGTGATCACTCGACATAAATTCAATATCTTAGGTCGGCACGACCATATCCTCGAATGTCGAGGCCTCTGGGCGTTCCTCCGCCCATTCCAATGCCTACGATGCCCTAAATGCCATCGTGGACTGTACAGCTCCTGCGGCGACGCAGCTGGGTTCGGCAGCGGCCGCTGCAGGTGGACACCTGCCTCTGCCTGGAGATAATCAGAGCAGGTTAAAAGAAGTACAAGAACGGGGATGGGAAGGGCTGGCTACCTTTTTATTTGGTTCGGATTGGTTTTCAATACCGTTGGAAGGAGAGGATGAAGCTGCCGAGGCTGCCTTGGCCGCTGGCAAGGAGGCAAATTCAATATTAGGAAACAAAGATGCCAAAATCTTACAAACGAATGGAAAGGCAACGGCTAGTGCAGCAGCTATTAAGAAGCCAGGAGGGAAGACCATATTGCCAAGTCGGCCACCAAATTCTAGTGATAAAAAAACAGCTATGGCATCATCTCCTAAGACGTCGGGCAAGGGGAAGCAGCTGAATAACATGCAGGGGAGCGACAAAACTGTCTCATTTTCCCTAGAACGTAAACCGAGCATGGGAGCGGACAGAACGGACCCCTCGGGTGATGGCCCTGGTAATGATGGCAGTGGCTCTTCGGATAATGCTCCATTGGGAAGATGGCATGCACCCTACCTCAATGACATACCTGCCTTTCCTCTGGTAACAAATACCGAGGACGTTGCCAATCCTCATCGTTTGCCCACATCATTGTCGTTGTCCATGCATGATTTGGCCACGGAAATGGAAGCCTGCCGAGAGACCCCCTCTGCGGCGAAACGGCCGCGGAGAGGGAGTGCGGCCAGTACTAATAGTAATGATAAGGATGCCAAAACACAGACAACGACAAAGGCACAAAGGCTGAAAGAAGAGGCAGCGGAAAAGGCAACGTGGGCAGCGCTTCGGATACCTGACGATGTTTACGCTACCATTGGCACGGTGTGGGGCTCATTGCAAGATGAAGCCGATAAGTCAAATGATAAGAAAGAAAAGGGTACTATCGATGGTGACAAAAAACCTTCTGCAGACGCCAAAATTCCGGCTAGCAAGGATGATGGCAAGAGTGCTGCTGCGGCGGCGGCGGCTGCTGCTGCTAAATCCAAAGTCAAGTTTGATCCAGCGTTGCTGAAGCAACCACCACCGACAAACACCAGCTCGCCGGAACGTGCCACTGCATCAGCCACTCAAAGAACGACCTTGCCAACCCGGCCACCATATGTTCCAAACTTTTTACCTCCCTTCCCCACTGACGCATATTCAGACGCAGCCCAAGACAGGCTTGCCGCATCTGCGTCGAACATCATGGGAGAAGTCGTATCCCAGATGCACCATAGGGAGAAGAGAAAATCTTCGGTTCTCTCAGCACCATCAACTGGTGATAAAGAAAAGGCAGCCGCCTCTGAAAGAGACTCTGTGCGACGGTCCGTGATTGGTCTCGGGAAATCGGCAGGTCTATCATACTGGGGGTCAAAATGGCTGGAGGATGATGAAGATGGCGGTGCGAAAAGTAAAGACAAGAATAATACAGTTGGAACATTCCTCTCTGATGTTGCGGTCGCGCCAGGGGAGGGAGGGACATCTTCATTATCTTCTGCAAAAAAATCGAGCTCAGATTCGTCACAGGTTATGCCTCTTGGCAGGGCGAGCGGATCGAGGGTAAGTCGTCCTGTCTTTTGTCTGTTAGCCTATACACTGATTTCATATTATTTGTGTAATGAAAAAAAAAAAAGATTCTCATCATTCAATCACATTACATTGATATTTGCTCAACACAGCTGTCAAAAATTTTGGAAGGAAGCATGAATGTGTCATAGTTGGGAGCATTTTTGCATCACTAGAATTTGGCAAAGTATCTTGCTGTGCGACGTAACTCAAGTCGTTGCAGCAGACAACATCAATCATTGCCAAGAGTCAGAGAGACCACATCATTCAAACAAGAATTGATTGGTCTCTGCTAGATTCTGTACCACCTTTTGTCCAAGTCAGATTAGTTAAGATTGGAATTGGCTCACGAGAGATATTTGCATATTAAACCATTTACCATGATAACATTCAGTAAGAACTATCTACACACGACTCCAGTTCTAATTTTCCTTGGGAAAAATATCATTTTTGAAGCAGAACATGCCTCACTTAACAAAGTCATAGTAAAATTAAAGGGATGAGTTGGTGCACAAGACGCTCTGGACGGAACGTCCAACATAATTTAATTCATGCCAAAAATATGCTGCACAATAGTGCACAATACAGTGTATATTTTTTTCAAGGGATTTTGGATGTGACTACTTACAAAGGCTATTGTACTATCTAGTGCTGCATCCTTAGTGATTCGTGCATTTCTATGACACGTTTATAAATCACTTCATCACCTGCAGTCATTTCTCTAACCAATTGTTGCAAATCTTCATCAAACGATTTAATATCTGGAGATACCAAGTCAACAACATCAGCACTTTCCAAGTGCCGATGTTTCCTATCTATATCTACCTCATCATCATTGCTATCTGCCGCTACTACTCGTGTCACGCTTTTTCTGAAGAAGGCATTATCCTTGTGCTGAGATTCTAACATTTTGTTCAATACCTTTTTCATTGCCTGAAATCGGGGATGCTCATGACAACTTTGCAACGTAATGTTCTTCCATCGATCTAATGTCAGATCCATATCAGACTGTAGCCCAACAATTACATATCGCTCTAAATTGGCCAATGCCACATTAACATTTTTGGAGTATGGGTCAAGAAATTGGACATATGCATTATCAGCAGCATCTCTGCAAACATCCAGATAATCTCGCAACAACTTCTGGTAGTCACTTGTGTCATTTTTCAAGGTTGCAACTTTCCTTGCATCTACCACCCTTTCTTGCCATTCATCAAGAGAGTCTACCCCCAGCAGATTGCACTTCCCAACTTCACCTGGCCTTCCTCCTCCAAATTTGATTCCATAGTGAAAGCTGCTGAGTAATCTGTCTACTGGATCACGAAATGTGCTGAATACCATAGGTTTCTTTGGCAGTACCCATCCAAATAGAGATGGGTCTAAACCAACATGAGTCTTTAGGTTCGGACCGGATGACGCATAATGTTGAATTGTTTTCCAAGTTGAAACAGTGGGTGGCTTTTTCTTTCGTTTAGTTTTTGGGATATGCCGATGCGGTCCAAAGTTAAGTACGGATGTCTGTACATCATACTCATAGCAGTATATTTTTGGTCCTCCTTCTCTTGGAAAACATCGCTGATTGTTGCTTGTGGCATGTTGTGCTGGAACAGATATGTTTCCATATGGAGGAGGACGGAAAGGGGTGGTAGAATTATTTTGGTGTTGTTGCCTTATTGATATTCTTTCATAACTCGTCCCTTTCCAAAAAGTGGCGCATCCTCCAACACCTTCGAAACAAGTATTGGGCCCATTTTCTGTATTTCTAAATAAGCCTAACATTGGCCCAATGAATGTATGGTAAATGCTTGTGCTTGCCGTTTTAGGCATCCGTAGCCAGTATATGGAACAGTCATACCCTGAGCCTATTCTTGATGATGATTTTGGGGTTGGTTTCAATGACGAAGGCGCCACAAATTGTTTCTGTTTCCGGTATGGAAGCAGCCTTAGACGTTGGATGATAATGATGTAAACCGACAGTGCCAAGGCAATGCCGACGAGCATCGCCACCCTCACTGAAAAGGAAACCATCCAGTCTGAGGTTTTGGGTGTTATGGGGACAGATGGGGACCTATCTTTTCCATCTCTCAATCTCAAGCTTGGCTCGCTCAGTGATTGGAAATGTTGCGTGGATCTGAGGTGATCTCTGTTCTCGCTCAGCTTGCTACTCTTTATGTCGCAGTCCTCTACGTGGGAATAAGTAGAGAATCGATTAGATACCCTATCACCAACATATCATATGAATTCCTATGTAAGTCATCTATTCTTTAAGTCTCGAATCAGCTACCAACTTACCATCACTCCCGCCCTACCTCGAAAATCTCTACATAGAGAGAGAGAGGTATTACGATACCTCTGCGGCCGCATCAAACCATAGTCATCGCCACGATGGGAGTGCACATTCATTGGTAGTCCCTCCCACGTAAACAGCAAGCATCATGCCAACTACATTTGAGTGGGCCATCACCTTCCTCCTGCCTCTAATAATAACATGTATTCAATACAATTTTCTTCCGGGAGGAGGAGGATCTGACGTGCCTTCTTCTTACTTCAAACAATGGATCCTTTACATGTTTCTAGATGCCACCTACGGGCAGATGTTTCACATGATTCTGTTGATTCCTGCCAGGTGGATTGCGTCACGATTGCCAGGATCATCATTGCCGCCATTGAGTGACGAAAAATCGTTGTCAGAGCAAGAAGAGCAAACCAACGATCCAACAATAAAGTGGCCTTCTTCCGATGTCATTTCAAAGCTACCAAAAGACTGGATTGTACAGGAGGAAAACAGCGAGAACGAAATAAAAACGGCTGAAGTCCTGGATGTTGTCAGCAGCACCTCAAGATCACACGCTTCGAACAAAAAGAGAAGGTCATCCAGAAACAAAAATAGAGCAGCGTCAACAGATCCCAACAAAGATACAAAGAGATTGCATTCAAACACCAAAGATGAATCAGCCACAGCCAAAATAAAGCAGCCTTATTACTTAAACCACGTTAGAGGTTCAACTCGCATACGACAAGCATCTCAACGCGTTGGCGCTGCAATGGGCACCTTATTTACATCCTACCTTCTGTGTCACTTTTCTACATTGGTGTCATTTGAAGATATAGGTCTGGGCAGGTCTTCATTGAATAGATTACTATTCGATGTTGTTTGTGGTTTTATTGTTGGATCATGGATTGTCATAGTTATATTTATACTGGAACTGACAATGGGATGGATCAAGATTATTGGTACATTTGAAACAGTTGTTCCAGGAGAAAGATTTGCCATTAATTTTGCTTGGGATGTTTTGTTCCATGTGGGTGTGAGCATAAATGAAGAAGTGATGTGAGTTTTACCATTTGCAAATCTTGACACCTAAATTTTGAGATACCTCCTTCTAATCCTTGATATGTACCTTTCAGGTTACGTGGTTGGATGTTCATTTTGGGATGCCATGGGATGCTACTCACCTCGCTTGACTGGTTTGATGACCCATCTAATGCTGCAACATTTGCAATTGCCATGTCGATTATACTTCAATCTACTTTGTTTGCATTGCTCCATATGTACTCACCTGGGTCGACTGCAGTGTCACTACTCAATCTGTTTTTTGGTGGAATTGCGGCTTCGTGTAATGTGATGGTAGCTGGAGGAACACTGTGGTTAGGCGTTGGTTGGCACTTTGGCTGGAATATCATGATGGGGCACATTTTAGGGAGGAGTACCAGCGGTATTCCCATGAGTTGCGCCGTGGTTAGTGTGATTCCTAGGCCAGATTCGTCTTATGAGAAATATCATGGAGGCACATTTGGACCTGAGCAAGGAGTCTTAGCGCCATTGGCTTATATTTTGGGCATGCTTATGGTGATTAGGGTGTTTGGCTGGAATGATTTGGATGCATGGAAAGAACGCTTGGTGATAGATCTGACACAGTCTCAAAGCTGAAAAAAGTATATTGTCTCTGCGTGCCATGACAAAGATACATCTGAAATATCACATCACTACGACGTCAACCGAAGCTGATCCCTTTTTCATGAGTCACCAACGCCTCACAGAAAATCTTGGCTCAAATAAAATACAGTTCTTGTCAATTCTTATGTACAAGATTATCTGTAGACTCTAGCAAGAATGAGGAGCCGCAGGGCCATACAATCTTTTGATACCATTCGGACCCAAAATATAATTCTCTCCACCTCCCTTTTCCTTTTGCTGATAGTATCGAATCGAGAAAACATCTGTTGAAAATGTACTTCCAAGTACTCCCACAAATATGTCTGCCTTGATTGCAGTGAAAAAGTTTATTACTGAAGCGACCAGTTCTAACACGCCCAGGTACTCGGCAGAAACGTAATGGGTATGATCGGCAGATGTATTGCCATTCGGTTGGTTTGAAGGGAATTGCAATTTTGCTGCACTTTCAATTCCAGAGTTAAAGACTGGTATTGCCACTCTGCTGCTATTGCTATCAGGATCATCGCTGCCGAATAATCCATACTCCATTGCATGGCGGAGTGCAAGTCTATTTTCATTCATCACATCACCAATAGTTCCATTTCTGATGTTCTCTTGCTCGACCTGCTCTTCACTCACAGCCAAAAAGACCAAGTTGAATCTATACCCATTGGCAGTTGTTGCATCATGCAGGAGAGGGAATGCTCGAAGCATTTCAAAAACCCTCGTGAGGTTGGATTCCTGGTGCTTATTGCATCTGTGCAAGAGCATTTCTTGTTCTACACGAGGATGCAGGGCCAGTAGTCTTGGAGATGCAGATGAAACATTCATTTTATTGGTATTGTGTATCACAGTGGACTTCTGCATTGCCCCCTCAATCGCATCATCAATGGCCAATTGTATATTTTGTCTCGGACGTAGCAATTCATATATGGCCCTCTCCACCTGCCAATGTTCAGGATAAATCCCAATAAATTGTTTGCTGTTGATTGTCGTTTTGCGATCTTTTTGTAGACGTGAATATTCATTCCATAAAGTCATGGCTCCCCCATGTGCTATGAGGTGAGTAAAATGTTGTATCGTGGATGTATTATTGGCCACACGAGATGCACGTTCCTCCTCCAATTGTTTTGTCAGTTTATTATCTCCCATTGTACAGAGGCAATTTATGTATGGATCTTCCCGACCAATTTGGCCTAGGATATCAGTCCTACGTGGATTGAATCCTGGGCCACGAAGGATTGTTTCATCTAGCCCTGAATAGAGATTGGAAGTTACATTCCAACAAGGAACAACTTTCATTGCTTCAGTCTCATTGATAGTATAATTTGGAGCCACTATCACCCCCTCAAGAACATCAACATCATAATCAACAAGAGTAGGCAGTTCCCACTCCTCCGCCCTCGAATTCCAATATGGAACATCGAACAATAGCTCATGAGGCAAGGATGTAATTTTCGTTTCTTTCGTGGTATGATCCATCCATTGCAACGAGGGTAGTAATATTTGAGATATGTTGTGCTTTACTGCATGGGCGACGAATGCTACGAACCTCATGTGTTGGTTGCGAAAACCACCTGTGCTGGATAACAAAATATCATCATCAGTGAAACCTGTCATTCTGCTACCACAAGATTCATGATCAATGTGCATATGTTTCTTACCCATGAAGTACGGATCAAAATGCACTAGCGTAGGTAGTGGTTTGGGTGCAGTCATTGAATCGATGATGTGATTTTCATCTTGGCTTGATTTGCTGAAGGCATTATGATAATCAGATGAAGTCTTCAAAGTTGCAGTTTTCTTCTTGAGGCGAGTGTGATTGTGTTCACCATACCATTGCGTATGGTTGGCAAAATCATGATCTTCAGGAACTCTTGTCAAAGAAACTGGCTTGAAGAGGAAGGTGCCTATGGAAAAGAAGACACACGACAATAACATAACACAATGCCGGTGATGACAGATAAGAGCTTTTTGCTGACACCGTGTTGGCGTGGACACTTCATTGTTGTGCATAGGGGGCAGCGCAGGCAGCAGACTAATATAGAGCTGCACACGTTCCAAGACCCACACCCCTCAGCGCCCAATAAATAATGGTGGCCCCGAAGTGGCCCCGAATGCATATGCGTTGGCTTTGGTGTGATGGTGCCTCCTCTATCGCCACCGGCCCTCTTCGTACCTCCTCATCGTCGGAGCTGTATGAATTATTTTATGTTTTATGCGCCTATTATTCATTCGGTATGTTAGCTCTGATCTCTGCTCATGGAAAGCTCAGTGCATGCATTGAGTTGTTGCTTATTCTTTGACCCAAGAAGATTTCGTACTGATTCCCACATATTTCTACGTGACACGTGGCATCACATCAACCCATCATCTTGCCCGCGCCATCCACAATATCCATCAACATGATTCGTCATTCTTCCTCGCTCGGGCAATAAAGGATAAAGGCCGCCCGTCGCCCGTCGAAACCTCTTTTTTCGACCTGCGTCGTAAAACCGCCTCATTCTCCGTAATAACAATGCTAGCAAAATCAATGAAGTCGAAAAATCAAATGTTGATAGAATGATTGATATTATTTAGGAAGATCTTTTCCTAAGCTAGAAATGTACAAGGATTTCATTTCTGGCATCATTTTGGGCTAAAATCCAACGTGGGAGTTAGTACTTTTGATTACTAACATATTTGCATGGTGCATATTGTATAGATCAAGAATAC
>JALLOX010000161.1:0-15917 GCA_036939695.1 Thalassiosira ordinaria | reverse complement strand
CGACTCATCAACCGTGCCCTCTAACGTGGATGGTGGCTGCGAGGTGAAGTTATTGGCTGGTGGCAGGAGCGAAATGCGATGAAGCACTTCATTCTTTGTTGATTTGCACTCATGCAGATTAGTCGAGCCTTCGCCGGCTATTGTTGCGTTTGGACATCGCAGCAAGTTTTGGCATTCACACCAATCCAGCGGCCTGTCAAAATCAAAGTCCCGTGTGTAAGTGGCATTGCCTTGTCCTTGGGAAAACCCAATGGAAGTTGGTGAGGTTTTGTTGGTGGCTTTTCGGTACACAAATTCCTCTAGCCTTTGCCCAAATTGTTCAATGAGCTGAATAGAGTTGTAGAGATCAAATACAAATGGATCAATATTGTGACGGTCGCCATTGGTCACTTGCTCGCGCTCGCTTTTGTACTCAGCTTTGACATTTTCCTTAAGCTCTGCATAGGTCTCAAAAACTTGGTCCTTTGCACTTGTGAATCGAACTGAAAATCCATCATTAGGATTCAATTCAAGATAACCACTGGGATGCTGATGCAAAGGTGAGACGTCTGGGAGCTCATTTTCATCGGGAAGTCTTCCCTGGCTCAATGAAAGAATCTCAACTGAGTCAGCGAATTTGCATACATTCCCTTCTCCAAACTGAAGCCCAAACACTTCCATCGCTGGATCGGTGGCAACCGCAGATTCGAAATCCAGGTGGATACGAGAGTGTGGGTGCCAAAAGTCTCGCTTCCCATGGCCTAACGGAGGGATTGTTGCCGCGCCTAGACCTAAATCATCCAGTGGAATATCTGATGTGCACTTCCAGAAACGGTACAAGCTTGCAAGAGTAAGGAATTGTGAAACACAGTTGCACTCTTGACGTCTCATTGCATCCTTGACAAATGTCGATTTGTTATCTCTGGCACACTGCTCTCTGTAAGGCGTGGCTTCACTGACAGCGACGGACAACTTGCTTTGGTCAGACTGATATTCCAAATAATTGACATTTTGGTGTTCATGAATGATAGATTGGAATCTTCTCTGCAAACTTGGAAGAGTTGCTGCATCGCAACCCTGATCATGATCACTGACTAAGGCAAACGTGTCCCCACCCTGGTAGCGAAGATTGGTCAGGAGGGTTGTAGGAGTCTGATCCTGGAATCTTCGAAGCAGACCATCATTTGCGAGAGAACCAATGAAAGGGTCAGAGGTTCCAGTAGGACAAAAATGATCTCTAGGGCAGATGCCATGGTTTGGTTGGCCATGGTCGTCACTTGTGCAGTAATTGCCTTCCTTGCACAACCTGTTTAACTGACTTCCTGGAGCCTGAAGATTTGTGTCTGGGGTCGTGGCAAAATCACAAACAAATCCAGGAGGACAGAGATGATTCATTGAACGGTCGAGAGGAGTTTTTTCATCACACACGTAGCCAATCGGGCACGGCTTTGCTTGTGGCGGAGCCATCCCTCCTTCTGAGCAAATCAGATCTGCCTCACATGTCCCCTTGTAAAACTGGTCGTGTGCTAAGAATATGGCTCGCTGTTCAAATTTGTCAATGGTGCAGCATTCACCCTTGGCATGTATTTCATAAGTTTCATCAATGTAGCAGTCTAGCTCTGCATCAAATGTGGGACATTTCTCAACATCATATCCACCTTCAAAGTCATGGCCAGCATCAGTGTACACCACTCGCTTAGGTTCTTCCATAACCAGCGACGAGTTCATGAGCTTAATTCCTTTTGTGCAATTGAAAGCTGGATCATATATCCGAGCTTTAGGGAGATCAATGTATCCATTGCCCTCTCCTCGGAAGTAGTTGAAACTAAAGTCGTAGCCCGCTGGTGGGGCAGTGGCAATTATTTGATTGTTTAGGAGGGCGATCCCATATCCCTGGTGAGGGAATCCTGTTTGAATGTCAAACTGAGGACCGTAGTACTCTGCCATCCGCATGTATACTGATGAACCAAGTGCTTGGATATTTTTGTAGCATTTTGCTTGCCTTTGGTACTTGAGGGAGCTTTGATCTGAGGGCCGGAAATGAGGTCCACGGCCTAGAATATCAATGTAAGGAGGGATTAATTCGCCATAGAAATACTCTTGGCTGGTTGATGTGTCCGAGTTCAGGGCTAGGCATTCATCCATGGAAAATGGGGGTGGCCTTGAATCAATCGAGAAGGTAAATTCAAATGCTGGCATGCCTTGGGAATTGACAATTGGCTCAAATGGAGTTGGCAAATCAGTGTAGCTGCAAGGGATAGACATGCCGTCGAGTGGACATACGACGCCGGTCGGACAGCGCGTGCATTCGCCCTGTTCTCTCAGCCCCCAATTCTTTGACCATGTGCCTGATTTCACGAGAAATTATAGTTGAGTGGTGAAGTCATGCTGAGAGAAAAATTTGCCATCACATCAAGTCATTAAGCATACCTTGGGGACATGGAACACACTGAACATGGCAGCAATTATGGGCAGCAATGACTCAGAGTAAGTTCAAAGCATCAAAATGAGTAGATACTGCAAAGCATCAGACTTACGCCATAGCCATTTTCATCATTTGTCGAACGATACATGCCTGGGCCACACTCTTCGGCCTCGAATAAACCTTCAAACACTGTGANTGTGGGTGCGTAGAACCCAGGTAAGCATGCAGTTGACTCGATGGTACCAGGATGCTCAGCATAGAATCCTTTCGGAGTGGGGCATGGATGGCACTGGAGCTGGATCCTCCTTGATTGCTGCGACAACCTTCGACTTGCGGTAGTAACAAGATCATGGTGGAGAGTGATGGACGTTAAACGCTCCCATGAGACGCTTCTATTTTATAGGATGGAGCGGGGACATGTGTCGGCCGCAGTTGTAGTTGTGGTTGCAATTGTTGCGGTGGTGGTGGTGGCAGCAGCGGTTGTGGCTGTGCTGTCATTGTTGTAAGCTTCATTGCCACTTTGATGAGTTGAGTCTCTGCCTCCTTTGCTACCGCTGCAATGTTGCTCCTCTTTGCTGCCCATTCTCTGTGGGCCTTGACTCAGGGGTTTTGGCGTCGCCCAAACAGTTTTATCAGACCTCCTTCTATGGCCATGGTCTGATCAAGCGTTGACCGTGGTTGCTTTTGTTTGCAGAATATTATAATGACACTAGACTTTTTATTTCTTTATCATATTCTAAACATTTGAATGGCTTATCATAAAAGTGGCACATCCAAAAACAAACCTGGTCTCTGAACAAGATTTTTTGGTGCAATATTGTCTACTACTTAGAGGCAAAGGCAGGGCAACACACCCCCATTGGCTTGCTATTGCAATCCCCTCCCCTTCACAAAATGATTGTTCTTCTTTGATTATGTTTGAGTCATTGTTTATACTTGATTGTTTTGTCCATCCCCTTGTCACTCATTTATGAGATTGTTTTCTATGTGATGGTGAGGATGACATTTGCAGTTGTGGTGAGAGTGAACAGCTCATTAGTCCGTGGCATAACAGGGACAGCCAGAGGCCCCGCCGTCTCCAAATCTCTAATAGGGCCGCCATGTATGGTTGGTGCGCCAATCAGAATTGGTAAGTCCATTTGGCACCTACCAATGGCCGGCTGAAGCTTCACAGCTTTTGCCATTTGATCTAGTATTCCAGCTACAAGCTAAGCTCTTAATGGGTTAGACAATCTGTGCAATCTTTTGTGGAGAGTACAAATGCATATTGCTTTGGGGGTCCTCAGGACTATTTTCTTTTTTGTAGTTTGGGCATACGTCAGCCTAGTTCTTAGACTGTCTCTAAATACTTTAATATTAATTTACAATACATTAAGCGCATCACTAAGTAAGTGAAGAAGTGGATTGGTCACCAGGCTCAAGGAGTCATCCAAACCAATGTTTATACTATTTTAGAGAGTGTATTGTAGGTATAATATATATCACTATAGCATAGTAGTTTGTTTCTTTCTTTTCCGAAGCTCTAGCCTTGCCCTTTTAGCACTCGTTTTGCCTCCTCTCTCATCTGCTTTGCGGTCTGCCTTGCCCAACCAAATATTGGCAGATTTTTGCCATTCCCTTTCCTGGTATACATATTCCTTACGTATCTTCTCCCGCAGTGCTTGTGAGTCCCTTTCAAATGATTGCACGGTAGAGTGAATCTCCCTGTCCAGTACATTTGATTGATCTGCAAATTGTTGAGCCAACTCATTTGTCTTGGCCCGCAACAGGTCATCCTCGTCTGCCATTTCTTTATTCAGGAGCAAGTGCAAGTCGTCTATCTCTTTCTCACATCGCGCTTTTGCATCCGAGCTTTCTTCATTGTTACTTAACGCATCTAGCTGTGAATGCAATTCATCCATCTTCTTTCTGAGCTCAAGGGTCCTCAACTCTTTCTTTTCACGGGAAATAGCCTGCAGCTGAGATAATGATGTTTCCAATTCAAGTTTCTTTTCTTTCCTTCTCTCATCAACGTCTTTTCTCACAAGTTTGACCTTTGAACGCAATGCTTCGATCTGCTTTGACATTTGGGTTTCATTGGACTCTTTCAGTTTGCCAATTTGATCGGCCTCTATTGTCAAGGCCTTCCCTTCTAAACGGAGTTCCCCAGTAGCCCAATCATCCTCCACATCCATTTCCTCTAGAGTACTCTGAAGTTGTGAACGGATGTCTCCTGCCTGCTTATCAAATCTTGATACAGCCCCATTACGTGCCTCATTTAACCAACGTTTGATGAATGTAACAGTTTTGTTGTCCAAGTTGACATGACCCCACCCTTCTTGGTTTGGTTCTGTGTCTCCCACATCTTTGGTCTGATGTTCATTCTTCAACTTTTCATGAGATTTGGGTTTGTTTTTCAACCTATCCAGATATATCTGGGTATTTTCTACTGCCTTTGACCTCGGGAACTTCCCTCCCAGCTTTTCTCTAGCCGCCTGCAACCACTTGTTCATCATCTTACCATCATCTGATGATCTCATCACTATCAATGGATCGAACAGAGAATTATCGTCTGACTCATCATCACTGCTGATATCTCCAGGCCGAGTGGCAACTCCAGCTCCCACATGACGAACATTCTTATGCAGCTTCTGCTGCTCAATCTGATCCAGGCAAATATTGCATATGGTTGAAAATCTGGCATTTTCTCGGAAGAATGCCTTCCATAGATTGGGATTACTTTCGCCAGGAGAATAACTATCCTCAAACAACTTGATCAGACTATCAATAGCATTAGGATCAAACTTGCCATTCCATGCCAGGCCCGCAGTCAGAGTCTTGCAATTTCCAAGTGTTCTGGAACATGACGAGCAGTGATCTTCCTTCCTCTTCTCGATAAGAGCTGCAACAGCTTCTGTGAAGACACGCCGCTTGCGTGCCTTCTGTAGCCAAATTTGTGCAATGAGAAGTCGATTGCCCTCCAGAGGTGTACGATCCCATTGGCGTCGCTTCTCTTCCTCCTCGTCAGAGTAGTCGTCACTGCTGATATCAGATCGGTCATCATCCCTTTTGTTAACTCCCTCACCAACATTCATTAGGTTAGAATACACATCACGTACATATTCAACAAGTGGGCGGCCATCAGGGCCAACATCTTGCAATGACCGAGGTGTCATGAGCTCAACGAGATGTTGGAGGACCCATGGCCTGTTCTTTTCAATAAATTTGTGCCTGAACGTGTCACTATTCATTGCCTGTAGCTCTTGTCTCTCCTTCTCTAGGTCCTCTTGCCTCCCTTCTCCAATTGCTAACTTGGAAGCAATAACATCATCCATGGTGCCTTGCAACTGTGAAACTTTCCATATCCCATCCCAAGAGATCAAATCTACCGTAGTGTTGGACAAATAGCTGCAAACCTGGGATATCAATTCACAGCACGCAATAACAATCACAACAATCAATGGAAAGACTGGGTCGCCAAGGAAGTTGTATCTCCGCCGTAAACAAATTGTGATGCCAAGCATATTTGTTCCAAAGCCAAGTGCAAGAATACTGAGTATGAAGTAATGCTGGGATGAGAAGCAGAGCAGATCCACATTCTGGAGAGGTCGGGTGACACTTTCATCTACATGTGACAATAGATTCCACCTAGCTTCGCGGTTTGCAAATCTCCATCGTTGATAAGAAAAGTAGTCGTAAACTCTCCAGCCATAGAGAAGCTCCTGACTACTCAAAAGGAAAGAATCCAAGAGAGACATCCATGGAATCATATAGAAAGAGAAGAGACTGTAATAAAGGAGTTCATACTGGTTGATGTTGTAACTCATGGCCATTTCCGTCTCTGTGTAGAGCAACATCAGCAAGAGACACATAAATGGTAGCATCATGGCACCTGTTTTCTCAACACTGTAAATAGACTAAAAAGTGGCAATATCAAGCGTGAGAGTGAGATGAATGCGTGAAAGTGAACAGTTCAAACAGGTTCAAATTGAAGGATTCTTACCAGTGAGTCTAACAGAGGCTCAACACCCTCTGATCTAAGCTCAATCTCCTCATTTACTTTTTTCCACATTGCCTCTCGTTCCTGCTTCTCCTGCCTTGTAAGCCCTTTGCCTCCAAAAGTTTGGTTTGCCAGCATCTTCCATCGAGGCCACAGTGTCAAGATCTTCTTGAGAAGAGGGTACAAAAATAGACGCTGGACAACCAGCAGCGAGACTTCAACAAGAAATGAAAGTGTAAACTCTACAAAGTTTCGTGCCCCAATGGTAACCAATAGCTCCGCCATTTGTATTGTGACAAGTAGTGGAGCTGCCAAAAGACGATCCCCCATGATGTGGCTTATAATCAAATCCAACAGCATTTGCAAGAGTTGAAACAGCACTTTGAATCGGTAAATATTGCTCCGGAAGACATCTGAGTATGAAAACTCCCAAAGACACATCAGCATAGCTTCAAACACAAAACCAATCCAGATGAAATGAGCCCGCTTAGCCGCTAAACCTGATTCACATTTCTTGTCCAGATCAACTTTTGTCTCGTCAACTCTACTGACATCGGCTGCAGGGATAAGCTGCAAAGTTGCCCGATAAACCGTATAGAATCCAAGGACAAGGAACGCTGAGCCTAATCTTCCCATGGCATTTTCAATCTGCTCCTTATCGTCGACTCTACCACCCTTTGACCAATCTCGATGGATATCACTAAAAGTGAAAGTTGAATCACTGAACAGGGAATGAATGATAAGGATGGCTGCCATGTATGGAATCACTGCCAAAGTGGCTCCCTCAATCTGCGGCCAAGAGACGAGTTTCATCAGAGAAGTTCCCATAAATTGTGGAGGATGCCGAAGTTTAGTAAGCAGGCGGTTCAATCCGTAACAAAATCCTCCCATGGAGCAAATTGTCAATCCAACCAACGTAAAGAAGAAAAAGTATACAGAACCACCAAATTCAAAGCGGTTCAGCAAATCAAACCACCCCAGTGCATAGTATTGGATTTCAATATCATAACCTTTTGACTTGATATCTCCACTTATGTCGACTTCACATGGCAATATCCCTCTCTCCTTCATCATGTCTAGAATATTTGTGTTTCCTGAAAAATGCTCAGGCGATTGTGTGGTGCACAACTCATCAAGGAACAATGTTGCTTCTACCAATCGCTTTGTCCCCTTTGATAGTTGAAAGTATTTCAACTCAAGTTGAACATGACGCGGGATTGTGTGACGGTAACCTCCCATTTCTTTGTCGACAGTAACAGGAATCAAATGGTGTTTTCTCCGCAATTCGTCCAAAGCGCTGGTTCGCCCCCACTCTTCGTCAGCACTTGCAGGCAAGAACTGGCTGGAATCAACAGCATCTCTGGTCTGTATTCAGGTAATAACAAGTGAGAGTGGTCAGAGTTTGGTTCAGTTTTTGACATCGGGCATGTCTCACTCTAGAACTTATATTACTCACAATATGAAAAAGGGCAGACCCCGGAGATGCCTCAAACCAGCGTAGGTTCTTTCTTGCTTCCCTCACTTCTTCCTCATGGAAGCAGTGCAGCAGAACCCCTAGGCATGTGTCACTGGTAGGCTTTGGGCCAAGGAATGCGTACTCTTTTGTTGGCACGGTCTCCTCGTAACTCACTTTTTTACAATCTGGGTGTTCCTCCAAGAGCCGACTCAAGCTAATGTGGCTATCGTATCCGTCACAATTTGAGAAGAATGGGAAATACGGCAATGCCCAGAAATCGTGTGGCCACCACCCTTCTTCTTCAAGTACTGCGCCGATGGGGTCGCTGGTAGGGTGTGGAGACACAATAGACCTAACATCCCTGTTATCTGTCTCTAGTTCAGAAGAAATGTTGAAGCGCCTATCTCCGATGGAAATATTACTTGGCCTATCCACGAAAAAGCGAGTTTCCATTTCCTTGATTCCGCCTTGTCCAATATTGGTTGGTAAATTGAGAGGTAGATCAAGGCCTGACTTATCAAAGCCGGATTGTTCAATCACTGCCAGCCACGTTGCTTCTCTTTCAGAATTATCGGTAAATCTTCTGGGGGAATGCACCCGAAGCATTGTTTTATCCATCGCCCCAAAGTAGTCACTGAAATCAGAGTAAAAGACTCCAGATATGAGTTCCACTACAACTGTAAGATCAACTTTGGCAATCGAACTAATCGTCAACTGAATTGGCTGGTGCTTATCATCCGGGAATCCAGAGACATGGTGACTTGTTCCAAAGAAAGCAGGCATTGAGTGACGCTTACACCTGCAGCAGCCGGGAGTTTCCACCCAAGTTTGGCTAGATTCAGGCTTGTACTCATTGTGTGGCGAAACAGTCTGCATCTTTTCTGCTTCGAGGAATGGTTCTTGGTATCTGTTGAAAAGGTCAAGGGGTTTATCATTGTTTATATCTTCTTGCAAGCTGGCATTCATGAGAAGCGAGCCCTTTGGTTTCTCTGTTGGTGGAAGGTAACCAAACTCTGACTCAAACACTCCAATCAGCTTGTTTCTTATCGTTTTCTCAATGAGCGAATCATCCACACACACAGAGTCATTTTCGCAAGAATTTATTCCTCGCAACTCTGGTACTGAGGAGCAGCAAATCTTATTTCGCCATTGAGAATATGTTTGCCATCGATGGACGTCCAGGCAGTCGTAAATGGGAGATACACTGCCATCTTCATCCTTGTCTTGACACAGGCGGCGGTAAGAGAGAAAGTTCCACGAAGTGTCGGAGCAAAAGTATGGCCGCTTCAGACATTTATCAAGATCAGGTTCCGAAAATAGCACAAATTTGTTATCACTTGAGTCACTGTTGCCATTGTGTTCCTCATCTGATTCACACTTTTCTACATCTTCATGGGATCCGTCTGCACGGAGACAAACCTTTTTCCTGTGCCTTTTCAAGCATTCATTTAGAATATCCATCTGGCCCTCTGTGGGTGGATAAGTGCAAGAAGGCTGGCCCTTGTCATCACTGCCAGTCTGTTTGCATTGGTATCGAAGAGGACAGGGCTTGCAGCCATCGTACATAGCAAACTCGTAGTGCTCTCCATATGTCATATTATTTGGAAGACTGGATTGATCGACAGTCAGAATGGCAACTTCAAATGGATTTAAGTGAAGTGTGAACGACTCATCAACCGTGCCCTCTAACGTGGATGGTGGCTGCGAGGTGAAGTTATTGNGCTCAGCATAGAATCCTTTTGGAGTGGGACGTGGATTTGCCGTTCCTTTGGGGCATTGAAATGAGGGTGGACATGCGCCCGAGCCTTTTGCTGATGTTGATGCAGCTTCGCAGAAGAATCCGGCAGCACAGGGCTGTGCAAAGCCAACGACATCCTCTTGCACTTCGTTTGAGCCAGTTCCTGCAAAGCAAAATGTACCAGGTGTGCAAGCGTATGGGCGGAGGGCTGTGTCGTTTCTGAATGGGTCTGACGTCTTTGTCCCATTTTGGCAATAACTGCAAGAAATCTTCAAGTCAGGCAAGTTTGCATGATGCACACAAGAGGGGAAAAGAGATCACGATACTCACAATCCTGCAGGACACCGAATATTTGGACTGGCCAATCCTTTCTTGGAGCATACATATCCTATGTTGTGACAAAGATGTTAGGGTTTGTTTTGTACATGTACATTTGATAATATACAAATAAGCAAAGAACAAACACACCTGGAGAGCAAATGACTGGATCGGAGAGGCCATACGTCGGGCAATAGTTTCCAATAGGGCATTCTGAGCACTTCTCTTGACCAATCATAAAGTTGAACGACCCAGGCTCACAAGGAATAGGGTCAAATACGTGGTCATGAGGACAATAATTTCCTATCGGGCATGGTCGCTTTTTACCTGAAAGCATCGGGAGTGAAAATCATTGTGAATATCAATTACTGTGAGAGAAAAGTGGTAAATAGTAAAGTACAATTACTCACCTATCCGGCAGTAATGGCCTTTGCTGCAGACTCGAGAAGATGGTGAAATTCCTGGCTTGCATTCAGTCCCTTCTCGACACTTGGGTCTTCTCAAATCAAATCCCGTTGAGGAATAGTCAAAGCTTTTGTCGAACACCTCAAAGTTATCCGCGTCCTCATAGTTCATGCACGAATTATCAAGGCAGAATCTTCCTCTTATTGGTGTCACTGAAGCATCCACATCAAGCGGCATGAGGTGCCTCTCCGCCCATATTTGCGCCGGATATTCTGACGCTTGAAGTCCAAAGTCGTCTGTCGAGTTGTCGAAGCATGTTTCCGCGCCAAAATCGAAACTCTTCAAGCATGCCGTTGCTAGCGTAGCTGTACCCCTATCACAAATGAAATTTGTTGGGCAAGGCTTGGCCTTGTCCAAGCCCTTCTCATCACAAATATAATGTGCTGGACAAATTCTTGGCACTGTCATTCCAAACTCATTGCAGACGTAGCCAGTTGGACATTGTATACAGTGGGTTTGGCCGCCCAACGGCTGGTATGTGCCAGGATTGCAAAGGGTGAAATTTGTGTCCAACGCATCATGACAATATGCACCCCTCGGACATGTTACTAAGGTACTGTTTCCCTCTACTCCATGTTGGTATGTGCCACTGGGAATTCTTGAAGAGTAGGTGAAGTGGTCAAAGAACACGTAATCTGCTGCATTGTTGGAAACAGAGAGAGGAACCGTCTTCTCCTTTATTGAGTTCATATAGTCTTTCCCGTAATTTGGTGGGGAGAAGCACAGCACAGCCTCTCGCGTGAGGAAGTATGCTGGTGTAGTTTCCTTTCCAAATCGACACGTGAGTTGTGTGTTGTTCACTAAATGTAGAACGGCAGTGTCAGTAAATGAATCCACATTTCATCAACGACGCAAAGATCAACTTGATCTTACCAAAGTTTGATCCAGTAATGTAAATAGGAGTACCTCCACGGCTTGGCCCCTCTGGCCTCGAGATATGAGACACTTCAATATCTTCTAAATACAAAAACTCGTGGCCGCTAGAGGTGAAATCCTGGCCATTATTTGACACCTCAAATGAAACGAGACGTCCCATCATGTCTTGAGGGTAGTTGCCAGTCATTTGCATGCTCTCCAATTCATCATTGTCTATTGGAGGTGCCGAACAGTGGATTTCAGTGCTGTGAACAAAGGTTGCTGGAACGGTTTGCAAGCCAAATCGGCACTGGAGTGATGTGGTGTTTACGAAATTCTCTCCTCTGGCTATCACATTCGTGCCTGCTCTTTTGGATGGCCCAGACATTGGGACTATGTGGTTGACGTGCGAAGGATGATAAAAACGAAATATCCTCCCTGTTTCAGTATAGTCTTGACTGTTTTGTGTAACTTCCAACGCATATGATCCTGAAGCATGCGCTGGTGTAATGCAGCTCACTTTTCTTGGGCTGTGAAATGATGCAGGAACAGACACGTCACCAAATTTACAAAATAATCCATCCGCAGAGAAGAAGGGGCATCCAAATATGTCAACAGTCACATTACCAGCAACAGGTGATGACAACGGATGAAAGCTTGTTATATCGATTTCCACGTGATATCGAAAGAGCTCCCCCCTAGCTTGCAATGACCCTTTTAGCGTCGACACATCCTCATTTGAAACTACCGCAACATGCACGTATTGAGGTTTCAGTGATGCAGGAGTCATGCATCTGACTTCGGATGTGCGGTTGGCAGCACCAGTCTTTTGAGGGACATAGTTCGATATGGGCACAGTTTCAATCAATCCTGACTTAGTCCCATCAACAAAGGAAGCGCCGACCCCCCAAAACAAACAGAACCGTGCTGACTTCGGAGAAAAGTTATCCCCAACTACCCGAAGTTTTGTGCTTCCAGCAATGCTTCCATAGGCTGGCAAAATGCTCTGTACTATTGGAACTGGAATATAGTCAAAGAGAGGATTTCTACTTGAAAAATCAACGCCTCCATTGATGCTAACCGCAACTTCCACTGTTCCACCGTGGTTCAAGTCGGTCCCCTTCACAACTTCAATCACTTTTCCTTTGTAGTCATTTGAGTAGGCCGCACTTCTCGTTGGTGTCCCTTTGAGATTGTCTTGGTTGATCATGAGTAGTGGTACATCACCAGAAAATGAAGTCGAATGCACTGGGGTGTCAATCAGGTTTGACGTGTAGAGCTCTTTTTGTACAAAATGAATGTAGTAATTCCTGTTGAGACCAACGATTCCAGATTGAACCTCAACCTTATACTCCTCAAATCGTAGACTGTCAGTAATAACAACCTTGACTCCATCAACCAAGTCCAGCTTTTGCAAGGCTGATTCTACTTCTTGCGCTGTGGCAAATGCACTTATGGGTTCAGTAGACGTCTTGCACGTCTTGCAAGAGTACTCATCTGATGGATACTGCAGTGAAAAGTAGCCTCCTAGTTGTGTTGCAGTACCGGGTACATGCTCAATGGAACTTTGTACTTCAGTGGGGCATGATGGTGGAGTATCCTCCTCGTCGCAATGGAAGAACCTGGCTTTTAACCTTCCTTCAAGAGAGTAGCCTGTAATGTCAAGGAAGTAGTATTCATCTTGATACTTTTCAACTACAATGCTGTCACCTCCAATTTCTTCAAGGGCATCCAACACCTCGGCTGCTGCAGCTCCAACAGATAGCATTTGCCCTTCAATGCCATCAAAAATTAGATTGAACGCAGTTGCCTGGGATGGAGTATCAATTCTGTGGATTGGGTGAGATGTGCCTTTCCTGGTTTCTTTGACGTTGATGGCAGCATTCGTTCCAAGGAGTTTGGAGTCGGGAGATGTGTAATCAGCAGTGAGGAGAGGTATATCTCCAGCATTTTTCAAGCTATCAAAGGTTACATGCCATTCATGGGCTCCATTTCCAGTGATGTTTGAGTCCAAGCTGGCCGAGTTGACCTCTATCCTATCAATACCATCAAGTGCCTCAAGCGCTGCCTTGACTTCATCATTGGTGGCATTGTAAGCAGAAATAGGCGCAGAGGATTCAACAAAGCCATTGTTGGTGAATAAAAGCTTGAACTCCCCATCCAGCCTTCTCGTCCCTCTCTGTGCCAGTACACACGAAACAGTTGCGTTTTCCCCCTGCAATTTCACGGCTCCTCCGCCAGAGTTAACCACATGCAGAGTTTCACCTTCAAATGATTCATTCTTTGGAAGCACTATTTCCCAAATATATGTCTGGCTCGAAAGAGGGCCTGCCCTATTGACGTAGAATCCATCCGGGAACAGCCCAGTAAGTGCCTCCTCCATTCCGTCTGCCGTTTCATTGAAGTGAAGCCATCGTGTGTGACGTGTCAAGGGATATTCAATGGAACCACCTGGAGCAACAAGACGAAATCCTCTGCCAAGTTCGTCGTCTGACACATCTGTCTCTCCATAAGTCTGGCAAACATGCACCTCATTCACGTAGTCATCAACATTTGCAGATATCGTTTGAATCTCCGGATTGGCAGCCATGGTAAACACGCTCACCCTCTGTACTTCATCTATCCAGCCAAGATTAGGACTGATACAAGATATCTCACCCACGTCGTGATAGATTGCATCCACGACCTTTTCTCCAAAGCGACATACAATCTCCTCCGGGTTTTGGAAAGGGCCACCGTGAATACTAACTTGAGTGCCTCCAATGACCAAGCCAGAGGTTGGATACATGGAAGATATCGAGAAGTCATCATCGTATCGAAATGCAACTTGCACGCTCGAGAATACATTGCTTTGCCCCGCCATGGAGATGTCTACGGTAACTGTTGAAGCTCCATCATTTTCTGACCGATGAGGGGACAAGCAAACGATATATTCACCACTCGAACCGACTTCAATTGCATCCGAAATGTGTTTTCCAAATCTGCATAAAGCCTGCGGTCCTCCAACGATCGGACCGTGGGTGATTCCATTTACAACTACCCGCGTCCCTCCCGACGAAGGACCATGGTTAGGATCTAGAACAAGCTCTTCTCTCTCCTGAGACGATAGATAGACAAAGGTCCTCGCCCCAAAGGTATCGTGCCCGCCATTACTAGATATTTTGAAGGGTACACCGGCACCTCGATCGCTTTCGATGGCAGGACTTTCACAGGATATAGTCGAGGGTCCGGTAACGTTCGCCTTCACTATCGTACCATTGAAAACGCAGACGGGATCCGCATAGGGGCTCTCAAACGAAAAAGGTTCCAGCAGGGAACTCCTTTGCTCGATATATTTGCGCACAGTTTTGTTGTATGCCTCTTCTATTGAAGCAAGGCTAAGATCATCATCCACTTCCACCATTGGCCCATCATCAAAGCTAATCCATGTCTTGGCAGGAATGTCTTCAGCAGGTGCCGTGAAGATAATTTTGGCCGTGGCATTGTTGATAGCGTTGGGTATCACGACAGGAGATGAGGGTGTCGTTGTTACTGGTGAGAGGATCTGATTGGAAGCCTTGTCATTGTTGGGCAGATCGGCGGCATACGCGGAAAGACACGATGAGTAGAGGAGGATGAGAATCGAGATGAAAGGAGGAAGGAGGATGCGCCCTCTCATGTTTTTCAACGCGTGGCCTCTTTCGTCGGTGTCAAGCTATCGTTGTATTCAGTTAGTAGAAGGAATGAATATTGGCAATGCTGATGATTCTGATTGAGATTGCTACACCAGGACTTCGAGTAGGATTCCCTCGAGCTCAAGGTCCACAGGTTACTTTCTTCGCCGACGGGCACAACGGATCCGAGCAGCGAGGAAATTTTAAAATTCACCTTCCTCCCCAGCGATCTCCAGAGTTCGGAATTTTAAATTTTACTCTTTTGCCAGGCTTGGAGAGTTAAACATCTTCATCTTTGACTTCCCCCGGGGATCCGGATTCGTCGATCCAGATGTATTGTACATCCACTGCCCCTTGCCCCTCATCTAGCAAGAGGCATAACCTGCCGTTGCCTCCTCAAATAATATTAGGCCCTCGCACTACAATCTAACTCCTGAATGCCAATGTTTTTACATGTTGCCCATCTGAAGCATCAGCTCAGGATATGTAGAGCAATCTTCCCCACAGCCCACAGCCAACTCTCCATCTCCAAAACACAAACAATGTTGGTTATGGTGGCCACTGGAGAGAGCTGATGGTACCCCACACCAGTGACAAAGCCAGTGCCAGTCGCCAGTGCACCAGTGCGGCTGAACAGGGGTGGGGAGAGGATATGGAGGTGGAGAGGCATCGCTCGAGGAGCAATGAGATTGAGATGAGATTGATTGATTGATTCCATCATGGTGAGTTTGATCTTTGTAATTAATTTGTCAAATACGGGGTTAGGGTCCTCAAATTCGACTGATATACGGGGCAAATACGGGTTTACGTAGCTTTTGTTACAAAGTTCTACTTAAGTACTTATTCCTACGTAAAATGTACAGGAGGCGAAGGAGCAGTCAGGCAGACGACAAAGCTCGTATCGCCGCCGGATACGGGCCTGAAAAGGGTCAAATACGGGGTTAAATGCCCCGTATTGCATACCCCGAACTGGGCCAAAAGACGGGGCCCTTAATGTAGAAATGTGACTGAATTCATTCCGCGCCATCGTTTTCACTTTTTGTTTCTAG